>VXBR01011643.1:43594-98394 GCA_013400215.1 Cisticola juncidis | reverse complement strand
CACAGAGAGGAAAGTTAAAAGGAGGTAATTTTCTTCCTGCTGTTTTTATAGATTCTGTAAAAAAATTGGATAAGACAGGCTGTCACCTTCCACAAATAACTGCTCTGTATTGTGTAAGCATTCTCCAGTTGCTATTTCAGGCTTTTGCCTGGGATGATGCAAGGGACCCCACCAGAGTACACTGGTCTAAAGCCTGGGCACTGGATTAATTGATGGGAGAAGCCTTCCTCTATCTGTCCAGATAACTGAGCCAGTGCCCAGCCATAAACTCCCTTGTGCAGTGGAGCCTTATGGACTCAATCTCCTGGGAGGGTGAGTGGGGAGGGAGCAGGACTGATCATTCCCTGGATCCAAGGAGCTGCAGCTCCCCTGTCGTGGGGTCCTGCCTCACTTGGTATTAATTTCTGAGCTTCCTGATCAGTCAGAGAAGCAGTTAAGTCATTATAAACATGTTTTTCATTCTACTGGGACAGATGTTCCTCCACTGTAGTGTGCAGTTGTAAACTCTATTTAATACATTAAGCTTCCAAGCTAAATTGCATTGGTAATTTTATCCCCTTTCCTTCCTGACCTTCATAGGTTTGAAAATCAGGTACTTAAACTTGCATTAATGGCAGGGGTTTTATTGCACAAGATTACACATTTAAAGCCATTATTATAACCTCTGCTCCCAGGTATAAAAGGCTGAGAGACATCCAAATACATGTCACAGAAATGACTGGTAAGGAAGAATAGGAAACCTTTCTGACACCATAATTTTCTTCTTTTTTAACACTGCTATGAAAAATGGGTCTTCCAGTTACTACACAGAAATCTGCCAACCATGACAAAATTATATGAGTATTTCTGGTATTTTAAAGAGTGACCTGTGCAATGTTAATTGTAATTTAGGAGTTAGGCCTTGTTTTCACATGGAAAACATTTGGCATTTGCCAGTTACACATAAAATTCTAGTAAAAGAAAAATTAGTCTCATACTAACATGAGTTTTCTGACTCAGTTAAAGAAGAACCTAATCATAAAACTTCATTTTCCAAACATTATCTTTATCTGTCCACAAGTTCACAAAAAATCCTCTCACTCAAGCATTGTGCTATTGAAAATCCAAGTTGCTGGAGGTGTAGGATGCAGCCTGCAAACTCCTCCTGGGCTGAATTTCTCATGGGCACAATGAAAACCCCATTGTGCTCAGTCTCTCATCTCATGCCTGATCCTTTAGGATTTGACTTTGCCTTTTTACAAAGGTCTGGATTGACAGAACAAGGGGCCATGGCTTCAAACTGACAGAGAGCAGGGTCAGATTGGATATCAGGAAGAAATTGTTCCCTGTGAGGGCGGTGAGGCCCAGGTTGCCCAGAAAAGCCATGGATGTCCCACCCCTGGAAGTGTCCAAGGCCAGGCTGGATGGGGTCTAGTGAAATGTGTCCCTGCCTACAGAAGATGAATTGTAACAAGATGGTCTTAAAGGTTTCTTCCAACACAAACCATTCCATAATTCCATGATTAAACCTGTGCAGATGCTGCTGCTGCCCCAGCCTTGCCACGCTGCTGCAGAGGTCCCGTGCAGGGCCAGGTCTGACAGTCAGACATCCCATAAACCAGACCTATTTGTGCACATACTGTCCCTTAGTTTTTTGGGGATTTTATCTCAAATAAGCATTTTGGTTGCAGAATTTCAATTTCCTGGTCTTTGGAGCAAAGTAGAAAGATTCTAACTGCAAAGGCCAAGTGCCCAGGAATGTTACCCATAATGTCTGCAATTTTGCATTCAGGTGGAAAAATCCAGTAGTTACCAGACCTTATCAATACACAATAAAAAGTGGCAGCTCTTGTTCATGTTATCCCTGGGAATGCCAGATGGCTTTTTCTGGCTCAGGACCCAGAGAGATTGCTGGCTATGTTGTTAGTTTACTTCAAATATCTATTTACTTTAATTGCCACAGTGCTATGTTTTCTAATGATATTTCTTGAAGAGGCATCAATTTATTTGTTTCATCAGCCATTTGTCTCATAAAATGTGATACTAAATATAAACTGAGATAATACTGGCAGGATGGAAGTTACTTCTGGGGTTTTTTTTAAGAATAAAACCAACAAACTTGGAAAAACAAAAACTTTAAATTTCATTGTATCCATAAGTCTTTATGGTTCACCTTAGATTTACTAGTATCCTGTGGAGACCTTTTATATGCAGTAAAATGTCTGCCCCAGGTAAAATTGCCAGCACTTTAGAACAAAGGTTTTGTAAGTGGTGGTTTATAATGCGTGTGGGATTTGGAAAGTACATTCTTTCTTGTCTTGAAGATAAGTCTTATTAAGATGGCATACCACCTTGGAGGCAATAATGGGTTTTCTCCATACCTCAAGTTTGCAATAATACTGTTTCTTGTAAGAAAGGCAAAGAGTGGGGTTTTATCCTAGATGAGGTTGATGCTTTCTGACCTGATATTGTTACAGTAAGATACAGATTTAAAGGAACTCTTGAACTTCTAAGCACAGAAATCACTGCTGTCAATATAAATCAACAATATTCAATCTACGGCTGGATTGAAATCTTCAATTTTTCACCCTGTGTTTCCTTCACATCCTCACAAGTAAATCTATTTGGAGTGTACAGCTCAATTTTGAAAGAAAATAAATTCTAGAGTCAATAGAAGTCTACTATGTCAGTAAATCTGAATCAGGATTTTTAGTGTAGTTCTAATTTTACTTCTAAGTGGTTATATTTTCTAAATGCTTTAAGGAATCACACTCCAGGGCTCACCTTGCACCTCTGAACCTCACCAGCCCCAGGTGTGCCATCACCCCAACACCAAACTGGGCTCCAGAACTGTTTTGCAGGCACTGGGCAGGCTTGGGGAGCACATACTCTGTTAGCCTGCACTTTGTTTACTCGACTTGGCAGAGAGAGTTACAGCACTCAGAGCTGCAGGTTGCTCTGAAATGTTCTATTATATGATGCTGGGTATTAAGGTAAATCTTGCTGAATGTATGCAAAGGCAGGTGAATCACTTTAAACAGCATAATAGGCAGCACACTTCAATTATTCTGCTGTCTCACCTGTATTGTTTCAAGCAAACCAGATTTAACAGAACATTGGCTTTATAGTAGCATCAATTTGTCAACTAAACTAGAACAATAAATATAAAACAAATCCTGCAATAAACCTGCATTTTTAATCTGGCTAAAACAATATAGAAAACAACTACCAACACAAAATCTCTCATCAATGGCTTCTGAGGGCATGGTGGGATCAGATCATATGGTTCTTTAATGCCCAGCTGAGGTCCTGTTGGACATCCCAGTTAGCTGACAGCTTTCCATGGGGTACTTCAAACTTCTATAGGGCTACACTGGAGTTTGGCTACAACAATCTTTAACCACAACCTACTTCTCAACTTCATTCAGGAATTCTCATTATTCTCAATTAATCCATCAGACTGTTCCCTCTCTCCCTGCTCACCCTGTTTCTCTGAATTTCCTCCTTCAGCAACAACCAGCTCCTTGGGCCATTGCAAAAATCACAGGAAAATGGAGTTTCTCCTGCTAGAAGCAGTGCCAGATTCCCAGGGAGCTCAGGGTGCCCAGAGATGCATCCACTCGAGTTTAGAAAATCTGCACAGCCCCTGTGGCTCCTGTGCTGGTGTTTAACCCTGCTCACTGTGCCATTTTTATTTCTGCATGTCCAATTTGAATGTCCCTTTCTCCTCTCCAGGCTAGGCAAGCCATCACCCCATCCTCTCCTCACAGCTGAGGAGGTGCTCCCAGCCCCCTCAGCAGCCCTCCACAGCAATTCTCCTTTTTGTGTACATTTCCTGAAATGACACAGCATTGTGGTTTCGGCTGCCCCAGTGCCACCACCAGGAGGGGCATCCCCATCCCCAGGTGCTGAACTACAGGCTGGCCTTTGCTGGGCACTGGGAGTGTCCCACTGGCCAATCTTTCCAGTCTGTTCAGATCCCTCTAGGAGACTTGATCCTTTCCTCAGGCACTGGAGTGAGACTTAAACCCCTCTAACTCCCTAAGTCCCCCTTCTTGCATTTTTTAATTATTTCAGATGCAGAAAGTGACACTAAAATCTGATATTTTTCTCAATCTTATCTTATAATTCTGAAGTTTCCTTCTCAGGTTTCTTTCCAGTAAGCCCTATTGCATTAGAGCTTAAGGGAAAGTTTAATAAGCAAAAAGACAACAACTTTACTGCATATTATTTCATTAGTTCCAGAACCAACCTCACTAACTCCTCTGCCCCTTCTATTTACATTCTGTATTTGCAGGCAACTTCTGTGTCCTTTGCTTTAGTAGTCGTTAAGCCATGCCATGCATATTTAACTCTTAATCATTTCTCATTAGTTCATCTTTCCTGTTCCTGACTCACTTTTGTGAATATTAATTAGCTTGTTAAGAGCTTTGTGCCTCTGTTGGCCTCGGTCCTGCCTTTATGGAAACCGAGGGAAAATTCCAATTCAGGGGACCAGGCAGCTCCTAATCCAACTGTGATATCTCTGGATAGGAAGAAGAATAATCTTCCTTTCTTGTCTTTGCTCGGGGCATTTCTGTCACTTTTCCAGGCCCCAACTGCTATCGACTCCCCATAGATTTCCAGCTGTGGGAGGATGACTTTTATTACTGAAGAAACACAGTAACTTATTCTCTCAATAAACTGGAGATGCAAAGGAGCAATTTATAGAAAGGAGAAAGAAATATTTTAGTTCAGTATTGGAACAGACAGGTCGTTATAAAACTGCTTGGTTAATGGCATAAATATTGATCAATAGCACCAAGTCATATTAAAATATATGTTCTTTCTCATAGAGAGGTAAAGCTCTACAAACAAATTTACACCCAAATTTTAAATAAAAATTGTTATTGATAACATGGAATTAAGAAATAGAAGAAAAATGTACAACAAACAGGAGAAACACACAAGCTTCTTACCTTTTAAATAGAGTCTCTTGATTCTGCTCTCTTTTTAAATTATTCCTTTCATAGTTCCTTCACTGAGCTTTTCTTTAATAAGGTGGAAACATAAACATCTATTTTGATTGGAGAAAAGATTTTAACAGCTTTCGATTTGGAAAAGCACTTGCTTTCATTCTCAGATTTTAAAAGTCAAATGAAGAAATCCATTTCTATCCAAGTTTGATTTCGTTTTCCCACCAAACAAATCAGTAAACAATATTTGATAGCTAAAAGACAGTCCATTAAGATGCTCAATTATCTATTACTGTTTAAATGTGTATGCTTTGAATACTACACAGCCCCTAAATCATGGGAGGAAATGTTATCTAGAATAAATAAAACCTAGGGAGGAATGCTTTCATCTTAAAAAAGTTTGTGCCAGTTATTACCGTAGGTCACCTTCAACTTCTGTATTAAAGAAAACACTTATTTTTATGCAGAGTTCTATCTGACAGAGGGGTTTGTATTTTCCTTTAGGATAAAAAACAAATGGTACTGAAACTCCTGCAAGTCCCTGAGCTCATTCATTATGTTGAGAGAACTGGAATATTAGTGCAGGAAACAAAGCATCTGAAGAAGAAAATGGAGGTGGTTACGGTAGAAAAATATCATTAGTGTATCCCTCATCCTCCCAGGGCTCCCCACGCAGGAGGGGGACATGGATCCTTGAGCAGAATGCAAGGTCTGCTGCTCTCTCATGGATTCAGCCTTTCCTTTTTTTTATAAACAAAATAGGAGAAAATATGAGAAATGCTGAGCTCGTGTTGCAAATAAATTAATCAGCGTGCTGACATCTTTCATGGTGTTGCTACACATTTAAAACAGTGGCATCAGCCTGGGGTTTATTTAAAATAATTTGCATAGTTCTATATGAATAGTTTTAGAAAAGAAACAGAGGGAGAGAGAAAACAGGGTGATTTGCAGGAGTTATTTTTCAAATCCAGCTGTAAGACATACTCATTGTCATGCCTTAAAAATGCATTTTCCATTATACAAATGGAGTAAGGAATATGTGGTCTAAAATCTTTGAGGCTGCCTTGGACTTCCAAAGAAGGGATCCACACCTGACCAGCTGTCCTTGGAATCATCACCATCTGCAGAGCAGACAAGGACTTCCCAGAGAGCTGAATGTGTGTTATTCAGTAATCCATGATCTAACTTAAAAAATTATGGAATCAGAGTGGAAGAGACCTTAAAGATCATCTAGGGACACTCTGCTCCAGCAGGGACACCTTCCACTATCCCAGGTTGCTCCAAGCCCTGTCCAACCTGGCCTTGGACACTTCCAGGAATGGGGCAGCCACAGCTTCTCTGTGCACCCTGTACCCGAGCACCACCCTCACAGGGAAGGATTTCTTTCTAATATCCAATCTAAACCTGCCTTCAGCAGCTTGCATCCATTGCCCCTTGTTCTGTCCCTCCAGACTCCTGTCCAAAGCCTCTCTTCAGCTCTCAGGTACCCCCTCTAGGCACTGGAAGGTGTTCTAAGGTCTTCCCTGGCTGAGCAACCCCAACTGTCTCAGCCTGTCAGAGGTGCTGCAGCCCTTGGACCACTTCTGTGACATTCCGCCATTGCCATCAGCACATCCAGCACATTTCCACAGGGACACACCAAATATGACAGTAAGAGCTGTGTGAAAGTCACATTCTCCAGCAAAGGACATGTAGATGTTCCACCACCAGTATTTCAACAGTCCTCACCTCCCAAGGAAGCAATAAAAACCACTTTGGCATATTTCTGCCCATTTCCAAGATTTAGATGTTCCTGATAATTTGCATAAGAAACAAAATCTTATTACCCACAACCCACAGTGTATCCATCACAAATATACTATTTTTCACAGTAATCTAATATCCAGAACACACCAATAGCTGTCCCTGGCTTAGGTGCTCTAAACAGGCTGTGATGGACAAATGCAGCCCCCTTGGGCTGTGTGGGTGAGCTGTAGCCTGGCTGTAGCTGTGCTGGGTAACAAGGCACCATCACTCACACTATGACAAACTTGCCAAAACAATTAACAGGATGTAATCTCCCTTCATCCCTCATGCCAGACCTGAACTGATTATTCTTCACAGCCATATTTTTCAAAAATAGCCACTGGATGTAATCAGTCATTGCTACATCCCCACTTGCTGAGGGGTGTAATGTGGGTAATGTGCAGGTAATAAAATGCTTGCTCTGCAAACAAGCAGACCCTGCATTCAGCAGTGAATGAAGTTCCCATATTGGATTTAATTACTTCTACTTTAAAATATTATCCCTCCTTGTAGAATAAAACTTCTATTTGTGTAAATCACCGTGTCAGGGAACATGCATCATCATCATTCAACTTGCAGTAGAATAATTGAATGTGGGGGTTTTCATCATGATCGTGCAAGAGATCCAGATGATATTTCTCAACAGCACTAAAGTAACTCCAGGGAGTGCAGTTATCATGATTATCATCAGGCAATTACAGTCTAGCTACTGAAGGATAAGAGACCTTGGGTTGCATTACTTGCATCATAACACTGACATTACGGGTTCAATTATCACATAATTCCTGCTTGTTTATCCTATTTTACTATTTAACTTTCCAGGATGCATAAAGGGAGACAGGCAACAATGAACACACACAAAAGGCAAAGACAAAAATAAGGACCTGTATGGAGGTTCTGAAGGAATGCCTAAATATCAGGATGCTTTAAAAAAATTAAAATAAGAAGAAAATCATAAATCTGTAGAGAGGAATACCCAAAGCTCTTTTTGGAAACCTTCTGCAACATTTTCTCTGGATTTTAAGTTAATAAAACAAGAAGAGCTACTTGTAATCAGACAACTAATCCCACCACGAATCCCTAAGGCTGTGATCCAGCAAAGTGCTGCTCCTTCTGACTCACTCCAGCAAAACACTTAACTCCTGCTTAGCTTTGAGCACTTGAGAATCCCTCTTTGACCTCAGGAAGACTTAAATCTGATTAAAACAAAGCGTATCTTTCACTTGCTGTGGGATTTGGGGTTCAAGCAACAAGGAGGTTAATTTTATATTTGGTCTGGGAAGAAGAAAAAATAATAGTTCTGTAAAATATAGTGACGCCAATATATTCTAAAATATTCTGAGGAAGCTAAAGTCCTCTAAGAAACCACTCCATGCCTGTATTGCCCTGTGCTGTCAATTAAATGCACATCTGGCAACACACAAAATGTATTGTCTCTGCCTACTTCCACATGCCTATGGAATTTTGCTTTCCAACATTTTATCTGTAATTTTGCTTAATTGTGAACAAGACAGCTATTGACACAATTTGAAACTGCAGTCCTTGCATGGCTCATTTGTCTGGATCATTGGGCCTGTAGTTGTTTTTTTTTTCCCAGGAAGATCTCAAATTAATTTTATGATGTTCTATTCAGATTCAATGGAAGGTTTTACTTAGAAAAAAGGGATTTTTGTGGTTGACACCAAGATTGAGACAGTTCAGAGGAAATCCAGTGTCATACAAATATGGAAGTATAGGCAATTTATTGCATTTACTGAATCTTTAAGAAACACTGTAAGAGTTTAACAGTCATTGTCACTTTTTTCCCATAAGGATCCAAAGAAATAACCAAAAATAACAGAGAGGGAATATGTCTTTAGGTAAATGTATAGCCAGCATAGGACACGAGTGAGGATATTTAACATCACAGATTGCAATTTCATAGTTTTAATTGAGTCGTTATTATCTTTCAATATTATGTGTGACCCAACATTTCAGATATGTGTATAACTATACATTAATAGCAACTGCTATTTATAACAATCATAATTGACTTTAATATGTTCAAAGTCTAAAAAATCATCATCTCCAGGAAATGCTTAACTTCTAAGACAAAAAGAACTGGGGTTGAAAGGGAAAAAAAAAAGAAAAAGAAAAAGAAAAAAATTGGTGAAGTAAATCTGGAAGCAAGAATGATTGGAAAACAGAGTCATGTTTAGTCAAGCCCTGTTACTCCTCGTCTCTTGGCCCTTGTGGCAGCACATGGATAGTTTATATTGCAGTTTCCTATTGCTAATCAAACTGGCACATCAGGTTCAAAGGATTTACAGAGAGGTTTTTTTTTCAAAAGCAGTTAATTTGCTGTGGCCTGCACTTCATTCCTACTGGACATCCAGCGGTGCTCCCTGGGCTGAGAGGTAGCAGCAGGCTGGGGAGATGTTTACATGGCTTTTAAAACTAAAAGGCAGCCTTGCCACATTCAGTGACCTCCAAAGTGAGTAGAATTGCAAATGGCAAGGACTGAATTTAATTCAGTACCCAGCACGCCACTAATGTTTTACATGCATGATCAATGAGCGGAGCCGGGATGAGAAAAGTGCTGAATATTCATGGAAATGAAATTCTCGAACCCTAATTTCAAAGATAAAATACCATTTTCACTTTGACAAGACAGTTCTGGGTGTTTTCCAAGAATATTGATGCACAAAAAGCTCATTAGAACCTTTAAACTGAATGAACAACCACTGCCCTTTGTCAGGCCTGGCATTACTCAGGGTGGAATTGGTTGTGTTCACATGACTTATTGGCAGTGGTAACACAATGAGCTATCCATGCCAAATCATCCTGAGAGGCTTCCACATTGTGATTGTAACCTTCACACTTCCCCTGCCACCCCTGCAGCTTTGTTCCTGCTCTTTGAGGTTCTCAGATGGCCTCAGACTTTCTGGGTTTGTGTGATTCAGTCCACTGGAAACCTTTGTGGCTTGGGTTCTACAGACACGAATGCATCAGGCACAGACACACAGAGCTCTAGGAACACTTCAGATATAGATTGGACAGTCTCCAGTAGGGATCACTGCAATTGGGCAATCAGATGGACCCTGTGTGATGCCCCCTATCTGAGTTATGGCAGGGAAGATGAATTTCAGTCCCTCCTCCACCTATCTTCACCACAATTCATCACATGCTCCCGTCAGGCTGCTGGCCTTTAAGACAAAGCTGTAGAGCAGTTGATGAAAAGAGATGTCATAACCTGTGAAATTCCTATCATTCTCTGTCCCAAATCCAGCATGAGATCCCACTGGCCTCTGTTCAGGTTCAGTGTAAGTACTGACCTATTCAATCTACTTATAGCATATCCATAAATTCAAACCACATTTAACTGAAGATCAAACTTCTAAGCCTCTGCAGAGAGTGCCAAGAATCTACCAGACTGAAGGGCAGTTATGTCCAGACAGAAGATCCTTTCTTGATAATCATGAACCATTCACTCAGCACAGTCATCGATTCAGTTTGACCATATCAGGAGCAAGATGTTGCACTCTGCCAGGGAATAAATGACATCCCTAGTGGCACATCTTGTGCTATTCCTTCCACCAATTTTTACTTTGAGCCAACTACTGTAAGAAATCTCAAATTAGTTTAATTTTCAATCTGTTTCTATACAATCTTTTATTGCTCTAAATTTACAGTAGAGATTTTTCTAGGGAATTATCTAGCTACAGTCATGGGGCTTTTCTCCAAACAGTTTCAATTTTCCTTTAAAAGTCCATATTTAAATTCCATTTTTATTACTATGACTCCAGTGAATGCTAACAAGTGCGTTGGCAGTTGGAGGCATGGAGCATTCTAATATTACCTAGCAAGCAAAATGCCCTTTTTCTATACAGATAAAAAGCCCTTTCCTATTGACACGATTCTTTTCCTACATCACAATATCCTGCAATATTAGACGAAGATGCAACACATGCTGTTTTCTCAGAGATCTGTTACCACGACTACATATTAATAAAAGATTTCAGGGACAGCTTTCCCTTCTTTAGAAATCCCACACTGCAAATGTAGTGGGTTAAGCTCTTATCTGGAAGGTTGGGAGCACACATATCTGGGAGCACCAATAATGCAGAAAGGAGATTTGTGAAGATACAGAGCAAAGACACAGGGTCTGGTGACACACGTTTTGGAGAAGTAAATGGAGCTGTAGTTTTACTGCATCACCTGCCAGAGCAGATTTTTAGGGTTTTTTGGGTTTTTTTTGCTGGTTTCATTATGCACTTTTTCCCTCTGGCTCTAATAAAGGAACATTCAATATTTGAACTCCAGACTGGGAAAATAGGGGTTTAATTTATTGGAATTCATGGTATTTTCACACATGGCAAGAAAGGCAACAATTATCTCCTGAACTTAAGATATCATTATGATAAAATTGGAACTAGAAACTACTTGTTTGTTTTGAAAATTGCTTTCTGCAAACAGAAACAGCAATTTAGATCAGAAAGACAGGTGGTCAATTAATCCAAAGCATAACCAGAGAATCAGGTGAGGTTCCTCAGCAAGAATATTCCAAACCAGACCTGGAGACATTCAGACATTTGCATGCAGTGACAAAAGTTTGGTTGCCAAGCATTAGAACAGCAGAATCATGCTGGGACACCAAGTCCTGTGAGTTTTTATCCTGTTAATTAAAGCTCCCTTTTGCGAGAAGCAGCATCCCAAAAACCTGCTCTGACACACTGCAATGTTGCTGAAAGGAATCAGATGTATTTGGGATGTGCAGTGAGGGTTACACTTGCACATATGGAATGAGGTCCTGCAAAGCTCAGATCCCAAATGAGAGCCAATAGCCACAAGTTTGAATTTATTTGAATTTTCTATTTATTTAAAACTCTACGTGGAAGTATTTCCAAAGTGAATTCATTTGCAAATTCAAGATGACATCCACAGCAAGAGAAAAACCTACAACAGGTCACTCACATTTACCCATCTATTCCTCTTATGATTTTTAATGCCTTCTGAATTCCTAATTAGAAAGACATATCTGATAGTTAAATATTGCAGGATGTTATATATAAATTATTGTCTCCAATATTTTGCCAAAAATATAATTAGAAGCACATTAAGTGGAAGAAAAGCTAGTTTTTCAGCTATTCATGCCTGTGCATATATTTACCTCATGTCTGTAATGAAATTTGTAAATGCAAATGTGTTTTGATTCTCAAGAACATTTTACATAATTCACATAGATTTCCAGGTAGAAATGTAGAAATGTAAATTTTCAGGGAGAAATAGATTTTTCAGACTGGCAGAAGTGTACTTTTCCTCTTTGTTCTTTATTTCTGCATACCCTGAACAGAAGTGCTGTGTATTTGTTTTCTGTCTTTGGCACGAATGGAGGACAAGAGGCAGCAACACATCCCAGCCCCGTCCTTTCCCTCTCTGTGCACAGAGATCCCTAAGACAATGAGTAATGTGAGCAGGGTTGTGCCTAAATTGCTCTGGAGATGACTATTCAGCAAAGAGGATTATCTAGAGGCAGATTACACAGGCAAGATAAAGTTCATCGTGTAAAAAAATGGCTTTTTGTCTAATTAACCTGTGCTGATCATGTTCCTGGGCTGATTTACACATCCCTCCTTGGGGGTTTAGGCTGGAGGCTGGGTTACACAGAGCCCAGCTCTGCCATTTCAAGGCCATTGGCTCTCTGCTCTGAGACCCAGCATCCCTGTGCAGACACAACAAGGCACTTCTGCTGTGTTTTTTGAGTGGCAATTATTAAATTGTATCAAATTCATCATTAAATCTCTCACGGGGATGGAGTTGAACAGTCACTTGTTACCTTGAAGCAAGACTGTATTTTACATGAGTATTTTAAGGCATGAGCTTCTTTAATCTCAGTGGTGTGTGACAGCTGCATTTCAGGTGTCTGTCCTGATTTCCTGTGCAACATTTTAAGTCATATGGTGTTTAAAATTATATATTTTTGCTGAGGATATTTTTTGCACTTTCGTATTGTGCAAGGAAATTAAATATTTAATGAGATTTAAACCCCCTTCCTTTGATACAGGTAGAGTTGAGGGGCCACAGTAACATGCGCTGGCTTTACTCCAGCTGAGGAAAGAGGAAAATGGAATAAAAAGTAGGTAAGACCCCTTTTTGCTACAGTTCTATAAGTAGTTGAATAAATTTTAAGTTCATGACACTGGTAGCAGTGAAAATGGAGAAAAGCCATTAAGATCATGCTATTATTACCACATGTACCACTAGGATTAAGGTGAGTTGTAGACATGCCAAAAAGCTGAAAGTGCAGGAATTTGTGGGGGACAGATTATGTACAGCACAAGTACTTGCACTGAAGCTCGCAGATGGGGTTGCACATTCACTTTTCATGACAATTTGATATAATTTTCATAAGTGATAGACAGAAAAGAAGTGAACAAACTCCAAACTATTTGTGATGCACGAAAATGAACTTTGAATGGAGGAGCAAGGACTTCTCACCCTGTAGGTCCATGCAAGTGAAAATGGGAGAGCAAGAACCAAAGGGCAGGTATTGCCACTGGCCAGTGACCATCAAGAGGGGTACAGTTTACTGAAAGGTGTTTTGATGCAGGAAAGTTAAGAATCTTGAGGACACAAACATAAAAATAAGGAACAAAATAAAATTTGAATAAATATTTGAGTCCTTGAGAAGTTGGGTGTTTCATCAGAGTCCTGTTCTTAAAAAAAGACACATGAATTCCAAGGCATCTGCCAAAATAAATATGAGAATGTAGTTCATCACTTAAAATAATCTTCACTTGGACAGTTTTATCCACAGGAGAGGTTCTAGGAAAAAAGCTTTCCCTAGTAATCTATACTTAAATAAATTATTATTTTCTGATGGACTAAGCTGATGTGACACATTGTGTGCCACAATCAGAAAAGAAAACATTATTAGAAGAAACTGGCTATTTGCATTCAGAGAGAACAGAGGAGGGAAAAGGTTCAAAAAGAGAAAGAAAAAAAAAAGGGAAAAAAAAAGAACAAAAAGGGGGATGAGGGGAAAAAAAAAGTATGAAGGAGAAAGTGGGGAAAGATGAAGAACCTTGACTGTTGATCCTCCCAGATTCCAGAGCACCAGTTTTAGGGACCCCAGATGATCAAATCCTTTCAGGTCCGGAAATAATGAAAAGGGCTCCTAGTGAAAATCTCACTTAAGAATTTGAAAATAAGAAAACATCTGAATGTACATATGGGGATGAAGGTGAGAAAAACAATGTTACCCACACCAACACTGTGGGCAAACTAGTACAGCCTGAGCAGGAGAAGAGAGAGTGTCAAGAACAGCCACAGCCACAGTGATGTTTCTTCCAGTCACGGATGTACCAAAGCACAAACTCCCACTGAAACCAATGTCCCAACAGGGCTGTCCCCAGAAGCCTCATCCTGGACTCCTGGAACTCCAAAGCAGAGGGGATGGTGCAGGACAGGGCAGTGAACTGGTTTTGCCAAAGCTCTGTCACCAGCTGGGAGAGGAACCACGGCACAAGTGGGGCTGTGGTGCTGCATGTGAGAACAAGATGCTGCTCCTCATGCCAGCGGCACTGGGATTGGGGTGTGATGGTTTCTAAGACACTGAGCCAAACCTGTTCCTGCTGCAGATTCACTAAGGGTAGCAGAATTCCATCACAGATCAGTTTGGAGCACTGTCTGTCCAGAAGTTTCTGGGACAAGGTAGGAATCCTCCTCTTGTTGCCACAGGCAGGCTGAAACTCATTGCTCAGTTCAATCAATGTATGCACTGAACTTCAAAAGTCTCACTTGGCAGAATATGTGATGAAAATAATAATAAATTCTTTTTTTTCAAACAAAAAATAGGAAAGGTTTTGCTACATAGTTCCCAACACTACAAAATACAGTTATTAAAAATGATCTGACCACAAAATTATTCCTGTGAAGAAGCAATACTCCATCGCTGGCGGATTTCTCCAGCAATATCTTTTCCACCTGGTGGGTTCCTTTTTTAATACAGAAACTCTCCACACTACGGGATTTAAAACTAATCAGTTTGCAAGCTGTTCTTAAACATCTACAGCACTATGAGTCTAAAAATAATGTTCAGCCATACATTCTCTATCTATAACATATCATATCATTCTCTAATTACGTTTCACCACAAGGGCATAAAAGAGGAAGACAACCTCCTTTAACATTGCAAAGGTGGGTAAGACTGTCATCTCAATATTCAAGGTCACTTAGCATTAAAGTTTCTTCTGTATTGATGTTTATTTTTAATTGCATAGACCTCCATGCCACCATGTGAACCTCCTCCACGTTTCTTTCCAGGAGCATTCTACCAGTTATTTAATCTTCTCCCTCTCCCATGTGGTGAGTTAATTTGAAACTGATACAAATAAAATTAAAATTTTAACAGGTCCCTGTCTTTGGATTTTTCCAATTGAAAAAAAAAAAAAAGGTATTTGGGAAAAGAATTACATTTACTGGTAAAAAATAAACCAAACAAATGAGGGATGAAAATTCTCATCTGATTTTAATTATTATTGCTGTAGCTTGAGAAAAAAAATCTATTTTTTGGGAAAGAGATGCAAAAATATGAAAAATTAAGGCCTATATTTTCTATTATAAAGGAGAATAACTATCTTATGTTAGAAGGCAGTTACCCTTCTCTTTCTCAGTAAGCCAGGATACAAACAGAGCAATAATCTGAAACATGCACTGCTTTGATTGCCTGCACTGCTTTCTTTGGGTTTGTGCCCCGCATTTACTGAGCTCACACAGAACCAGATGTGGCTCCTTCTCCTGGCACCTCTCTCCCAGACAAACATTCAGAGTCTGAGCAATAGGCTTCTGAGGCTGATCTCATTCAAACTCTCTGTCTTTTCCAGGTTAAGAGACCCAAATTTCCTCTTCTTCTTCCACGTGGATCAAGCACTCATTAAAAAACCCACTCCAGTGCCCTCAGTGGCACTTGAACCAGTTTGCCCTGGAGGCCACAGCTCCCAGGGCACGACAGACACTTGAAGAAGCAGAATTCTGGGAAAGTGCAGCAGGACCCATCTGCTGTGTTGGATGCCCACACCAGCTCCAAAGCCAAGAGGGAACTTCAGCCCAGAGGTCACCTGTGCTGTGTTCATTCAGCATCTCTGCAAAGATTTCAGCTGGCAAAGAGCTGATAAAAAGCACTGCAGATAAAGCAGCTCAGCAGAGATCTATCAGCAGGAAAACTTGGTGATTTATCTATAAATGTACAATCATTTTGTCAATTGAAAATGCTTGAGTAAGCTATCTAAATAGTCAGCATTTATTCACTATTTACAGACAATATGCTGTTTAATATCTCTGTAAGTTATATGGAAGGTAAGGTCAAGTGTACCCTGACAGAGTTTGCTGAGGATACCAAACTGAGCGAGGAAATGGAGATTTCAGAAGGGAGATCCAGCCTGCAGGAGGTCCTGAGTGGGCTGGAAGACAAAATACATGTAAGTGCTAATCATTAAAAGGATTTATTCTGTGCCTAGGTCACACTATTTAAAAGAGTGAAGTATGTGGCTAAGATCAGAGCACATGTAAGTACAACAGAGAATCGTGGTTCACCCCCAAACAACGCCCTAATGTCCAAACCAGGGCTATGCTCCATTAGAATCCTTCTTGTCACTGTGTCATCATTTTTGTCTGGCTGGATTACACATGATTAGATTCATTCACACTAGAGCAGTTTATTCCAAGGGAGCCCAGCCCATTACTTGCTCTCTGTACAAACCAACTGAAAACACTGAGTGCTAAAGAGAATGACTGTGCATATTTTAACAGAAAAGCAGCAGTCTAAAGAAGGAAGAACACAGCTTTAGCTTCCATGTACAAGTTTCCCAGGGAAGTTTCTGGCCTTTACTGTCGTTTAAACCTTAGCAGAGAGGAAAAAAGAAACAAAAAAAGAAAAACCACCGTGTAGCTGTGATTTAAAGAATTGGCTCACATTTCCCAAGCTCCTGCCTTTCAAGGCCCCTGTCCTTCCACTCCTCTGCAGAGGTGAGATTTGTGATCAAAAGCACTTCTTTGCAATCAGTGTAAATGCCCACATTTACAGTGGGCTGTTAAAACAGCCCATGGCCTTTAGAATCAGAGTTTAAGTGCAAGGGAAAGTCTGCTAAAAGACCTCCTAGCCCAGCACAAAATGAATCCCATTGACACGATGTAAACCTACACTGACCCTGTTTGTAAGAAACTCAGGAATGATTTTCAACACAGGCTGTTACAGTTACCAAAGCTTTTACAAGTTCCTTCAAAACACTCCACCACCACACTGAGATTTCCAGAAATTAAAAACAATATTAATTCTGCTGTGATCAAAGTACACAAGAGTTGCCAAATAAGACCAATATTTTCGCATTTTCCCTGAGTTTTAAATATGTATTTTTAGATTCCTATATTTCAAAACATTACTTCCTAGGAGATGGTTATTATTTTTTCCCCTGGCTAAGCACAAAGCAATATTAGCATCTCTAGCAGAAAGCCCCGGTAATTGGTTTGACAATTAAAAATACAAATATCAAACCACTGAGGGAACATTACCCAGGACCAGTAATTTGCAGTTTTGTTTAGCAGGACAGGAAGCTTAAGGGCATTCAACAAAGAGTATAAAATGTACTGTATAATGGTAGTGACATTTTCAGTTATCATTACTGTAAAAGGCAACAAAATACATATTGTCAGCCAACATACCTGCAATGGCTCGTGACCTTGGAGCATTTGTTCACAGAAGACATTTTTAGAATTGTCCCAGATATTTGGGACACAATTTCCTTTACTGGAGAAAATTCAAAGCTATACTTGAATCCTGACTTTCCAGAAGTCTTCATCCTGTTTTGAGCACAGTAATACCCTAAAATAAGGAAATGGCAACCCCAGGGGCTGAAGATCCACAATCTGTGCTACCACCTCCAGCTTCTCCAGAGATACATCAGCCTACCAAAATACCATGGGTGCAAAGGGTGCCTTGGCACCCAAACTGGCACACACCCATAAAAACCAGTTCAAAATGGGTGTTTCCTTCCTTGGGCTTCTAAATATTGAAGATTTCAGTACCTGTAATACCTTTGCAATGATTTTATCTCTAGAAGAAAGTAATTCAAATTAATATAAAGAAAAAGAGTGAGATGCAGTCAGAACCCTGCCTGCAAATAGTTAATCTAAAAAGACAGCCTAGCCAGCTGCTCCATCACATTTTCCTCAGGAAGAAATAACTTTCAAATAACAGCAGCAACAGAATAAAGATTTCACAGGGAAAAATCCAAGGAACCCAGCTAAGAACATTGCACATAAAAGAAAGATATTTTCTTTGTTTCCACCATTTTGACAGAACCAGACAGTGCCTGACAGAAACAAGCACTCAGCTCAGTCTCAAAAGAACATAAAGCAGGTCAAGATTTCCAGTTTACCTTTTTTCCCCATTCCAAAATGGAAAAGAAATAAAACCATTTTAGTCTCTTATAGGTGCTATTGTTGGTGACTAAAAACACTTTTGCATTTACTTTTTGGAGTACAGATACACATTTCTTGATTTGGTTCCTCTTTGGAATGTCACTGGAAATCTTTTTACTGCATTTTTTTGCCCTGCTACTCTTTTCCTCATATTGGCCTTGTAAGCTTGATATTCAGTGTGGTGGTAGAGGCTTTTTAATATTCTTTGCTGGTATTCTATCTTTAAATAATAAAACACTGGCATGGTGAGGTGCCTGGAAAGCCAAAACAGAACTGTGGCATTCCATACCCACTGCTGTGGGGAACCAGAGCCATCTCCTTTCCTCTCACCAGAGCAGCATTTTGGTTAATTCCGCCTAAAGATCCAGCCCTCAGTTCATATCTGATATAAAGTCTCACTGCTGGTATCCTCCTGGGCTAATGAAAACAATCTCATTTGGCTTGTGCTGTGAGATTGAGTTTCCTAAATACCAGCTCAGCCCAAGGAGAGAGCTCAGGGGGAGTGTGGAGCATCCTCTGCATGGTCTATTGATCCCTGCTCCAGCCCCCTGAGCCTCTGCAGCTCCAGGCAGGACACAGTGCCAGCCTCGGGCATCAGCGCTGATTAAGGATCCTGACTGCTGGTCTTATGAGAAACACTTAGGAAAGAAATTGGGCAAAGGATGTCAGAAGCTTGAGGGGAAAAAAAAAAAAGGGGAATGAAAGAATAGAAAATGAAGTGTGAAAATAGCGGACAAAGATATAAAGGGGCAAAGACAGTGATGAGTCAGGTGAGCTACGAGGATGAAAATTACCTTGAAAAGGATTAAAAGGGCATTAGAGATTGGAAAAGGAGCACATTTTTAAAGTTCACAGTCTCACTTTCATTTGGGAGAGTCTGGCTTTTAAGAGAGAGAAAGAGATTAGGAGTAAGAAGAGTAAATAATGAGTCCACATCTAATTTACTCATAAATTAAAGGCAATTGCAAATGCAAGTAAACAACTTAGAATTCAGTTGGGATCCTCTATAAGGATACTGTAAAAATGAAAAAGGGGCATTTGGGACTTACATTTCACTTACCAAATTGTTAATTATCCTTGCCTTGACTCTCCATCTATGCAGCAGATCACTGACATGAGCATTTACACTGCTCTCCACCTGGAGGCTCTGCAGCAGCTGCTACCATACACAGTCCACAGGAAATTCATCCATCACTTGTAAAACCCTATTTAGACATCAGCAAGATGGTTGATGATTTGAGGTCTGCTCATTCAGATATAATGTAAAGGCCTGGGTTGCAAAGTTTAGGTTCTGAATGTGACGTACTGCACACACAGAGGTTGTATCACACAGACTATTGAAGGCTGACTAATAATAATTGCAGTAACTTGGTGAAAAAGCTTGCAAGGCACAGGTAAAATTGTGCCTTTCCAACTCAACTTTTTCTCTACCTCACACTCTCAAAATAAGAGCACTCATCTCCCTGAGAGAACTGAAATTGTCGTGGAATGAGAACCACAACCTGCCAGCCACAGGGATGAAAGGTGAGAAAGAAAGAAATGGTAATGAACTGCAGACAGGAGATGAGGAGAATTCTCTGAGAGACCTATTACTCCACTGCTGGCTGGCCTACAAGGAGACCTGCTCTGCTGACACCTCCAAGGGCAGCCAAGAATGTCAAGCCCACACTCCTGCCAGCTCTCCTCCTTCCTCAGCTGCCCAGGAGACACCAGCCTGCACTTTCCTGCAGTTATCATGCAATATCCATGCCAGACACTTCCAGTACTGCTCCCACAAAAAAACCACACGTTGGTCATCAAGGCCTCTGCACCACCAGCATCCTTCACAAATATGTATTTACTCAACTCATTTGGAAAACAGACAATTCATTTTGTTTTTAAGAAACAGCTCTGAGGAACAAGTTTAATAGGAAGTTGGTAGAGGCAGGGTTTGATGAGGGATTTCTCCAGGCTCTGATAGGATTTAAACCATATTAACACTGTTGCTCAAAGGTAATAAGCTCTCCAAAGCAGGCACTCTGCCTTCCTGTATTAAGAATAATATTCTGCACATCCCAGGGATTATCTAGCACTAAGAAAACAGTTATTAAAAGTCTATACTAAATCATTCAGACCTTACATTATGCCCATTTTGCAAGACAAATTGCATTTTTGAGTGAAAATTAAAAGCATTTTAGCCTACCCAGAGCAAGGTTTCAGTTGGAACTTCCATCATAAATAACAGTTAGAAATGAAAAGCCTTTGCTTTTCAGCTAGGCCAAGTGAGATATTGGCCTAAAAAGCAATCATCAGGGTCTGCAGCCAAATCCCAGACTCTGGTGCTGGAAACCAAGAAAAGAGTAACTCCATCTTGTGCCTTTAAACATTTGCATTCATAATAGCTGAAGAAAATAGATACTTGCTTTGGCAATTTACTTTTTCTCCTTATTTGCAAGATATACAGATTTAAAATATTTTTTTCAAGACTTGTCAGCTTTTTGAAATTCACAGTGATGCTTTGGGAGACTACCTAGAACAGAGGCTGGACAGAGTTGAAGGAATAAAGCAGGTATTTATTAAAAGGCCTTCAAAGGATACATCTTGGGCAGGACAAGCCTGGCCATGGCTCTGCCCCAGATGGATGACAGGTCACAAGTTTTCATGCTTTTATAAGTTTTGGTCTATTTGCATATTGGGGTTAATTGTCCAATTCCTGCTTAAGGTTATGAAATCCCATCCTCTCAGATTGTTCTCCTCAATTCATTGTTGTTTATGCTTTTTGGGACTGAAGCTGCAACAGTGTCTTTGGTTCCTCGTGCTGGAAAAGGATTGGTTTGTCTGACTAAACTGTGAGGACTTGCTAACACTTTATATGAAGTTCAGAGTTAAATACCAATGCAGTACAGAATCTGGAAAATATGAGAGTCAAAACTTAGACATGAAAAGATATTGTGAGTATTCCTCTGGTTCCTATGGCTCTGCTGTTCATGGAGAAGGAGACTGTGGAAGGGCTGGAATTCTGAGCTCTTCCAACAATGAAGATATTCCCTGCTTTCTACAAAGGAGGACAAGAAGCTGCACTACCACTAAAACTTTCCCCCACTGAAACTCGAGTTGAAAAACATCTTCAAAGGGTTTCTTTGTTATTGCAATTCATCCTTATAAGAAAGTTTGTTTTCTTGATGTTTCGTATTGAAACACACATTCACCCAGGAAAAATAGTACGAGATCTGCTACAAAGCAGCACCAAAACAGGAAGCAGATTCAGCTCAGCATCATTCACCTTCAGTGGTTTCTTCTGTCTTTCCTTTTCTATTGAAGGGACAGAAACAATTTGGGGGGGGGGAATTAAATTAAAGAATAGATAAGTCTTTCCATCGGTTTTCTCCTCAAATCCCTACAACTGTGTTTGGTGAAGTGCAATTTTCAACTGGCCAAATCCCTACTGAATGTGTCTTTTGCTGCCTTGTCGTGTTTGTTTGTCCTTCCCCTTGTTCTTTGCCCATAATTCAGGTGCTTACTTTCTGCAGCCTGCAGAGCACTCATCCTCTTTTCTGAACCCTGGTGCAATGTGACATTTTCAGCTCTGAAGGCAGCCTCCAGATTGTTCTACTTCTGAAACGATACATTTTTAGTAGTCACATTTCCTTTTCTCTCTTCCTGATTTATTTCTCTCCTTGATTTTGTTCCTCCACCCTCTTCTTATGACCTGCTTTTATAAGGGTGGCATCTGTGGATGCAAGAAAGCCTCAGTAGCTTTGGTGCCTGGAAGCAGAGACACCTATTTGTCAGGATCACAAGCTGTCTTCTCCATTAGAAGTAGAAACTTACATTTCAGGCAAACAAAGTCTCTTCTCCCTTCAACACAGGTAGAAGATGTCACACAGAGGCTAAAATAATTGTTCATTCTTTCTCCTTTCTTATCATTGACACCAAAAAATATGGGAACTTAAACTTAAACTCCCTATAGAAATATTCCTATTAACTACTTTATTTCTCAAATATTTGTTGTTGCAGCATTTAAGCTTGATCAGTCTCTTCTTTCAGCAACTCAGCAAACTCACTAAAGCAAAACTCAAATATGAGATCAAGGTCTCATATCTCAAAAAAACCCTTCACAGACCAAAGTGAGTAAACTCCTAAATTAGGTCACAGAAGACCCTCTGTCTTACTGACATTAAAAAAAAAATCTCCAAAACAAAAGGTCAACATTTTACTCTGCAGAAGTGATATCACTGCCATCAAGAGTTATGATTTTGGATTTGATGTGAGCTTCTTTGAAAAATTAGAAATTGATTTTATCATTAAAATTGCTTTCATTGAGGTTACAATATGCTCTAAGAAATGTTTGCAATGATTCAGATGAGAAATTCAGTGACTCTATGCAAAATTGGTATGTAAGAATTAAAATAAAATATTATACTCCAACCCCAAAGAGAATTCAGACAAACAGAATTTAACCATACCGGGTGGAACTTAAGTAGAATTCATTGAGGCTGGAACCTCCTCTGCTGTAAAAACAATTTTTAAAGTATCCTGTCCTCTTAGCTCAACACTGTTAACTTGCACAAAGGTCACGCACCTTGCAAATCTCTATCAATTAAAATCTACTTTAGATCACAGCAGGTTTGAGCCGGCCAATTATCATTTTAGCTCCTCATTACTGAAATGTGCTACCTGTGTCTTCATTTATAATTCACATACGTACTCGGAAATCTTGTGTATTCCCTTTGGAAATCACCGCCCTCGCTGAGGTGAACTCAGCCCTGATAGATAACAGCTCTGTTAGCACTTAGTAATCTAGATCAGATTATTAGATTAGGGCTGAACGTGCATTAGGATAATAAGACAGAAATCTATTTCAAATAGAGTGCAAACAAGTCCTACTTTAGAAAATAAATGAGCGCAACTCATCTTTGAGTACTCCATTCAGTACAAAACAAAGATGATCTGCTGAGAAAGCCTGGAGGAGAATGTGATTTGTGGAATGGGCAGAGGTCCAGAAAACCTTACATCTTGCTAGTTCTTTCCTCCTTTCCTTATAATGAGATCATCCCTGAGAGCCAACATCCACATATACACTAATTATAAACAAAAAGAAGCCGCCTCAATTTTTGCTATCATGCTGGAAAAAGATCCTAACTCTGCTTTGAACACAGTATATAATCAGTTGTCCAATTTTTTCAGGCTTTTGGAATCTTTCTTTCATAAATTTATGCAAGAAAAAGACATGCATCTTACTCTAACTCTTTCCCCAAAACTGTTTCTAGGGGGTTTTGCTTTGGGATCTTCCTGTTCCATTCTATAATCTCCTCTGCCCCAAAGGGACTCTTCAACTCTTTATCCTTGCTCAAATTAATAGGGCTCTGAGGATTTAGCAGAATAATTTTTCATCTCCAGGAAGGGCTCAACAGTTTCAAAATGTGATGACTTAACAATACACCTTTATCCACCGACAGATTTCTTGCATTTCTCCCTCTCCTACACTAAAACAGAAAATTCAGCCAATCCATTCTAATTCCTAGATCCACTTTTCAGTTCTACAAACTACCAAGGGAGGCTTCTGAGCTGCAGTGACTTAGGCTGAGATGTATGACAGGATTCTCCTCAACCCACTTTTTTGATTCATCATTGGGATTAGAGGTCTCTTCTTCCTGTGTCTTGATTTCTCTGGGCAGGACAGTCTGGAGGATCCTGGAGGAGAGCCATGGAATACTCTTGCATTGCTCAAGCAAAAGAGCTCAACTATGAAACCTCTGTCCTTTGGTCTAAGTATAACCTCTGACCACATAAATCAGGTATAACATCAAATATTCCTTGAATATTTAATATATATAATATATATATAATGTCTTGATGTGATGATAGATGAAGACTGAAGATAAAAAGAGAAATGGATCTCCAGGCTGCCCCTCCTGGAGCACCCATAGTTCAAACTCACTCAAATATCTTACCCTGCACTAGAAATGGGAGGGTTGCAGAGCTGATGTGACTTCAGTGCCTCCTTAACTTTATCTAATTTAAATAAAATTGGAATATAATGTAATAATAATTCAAATATAACTTCATGTTATTTGAATTCCTAATATTCTTAATTTTCTAGGAATCCCTGCTAGTCAAGAGGTCTGCTTTTCTAATTTTATAAAACTCTTTGTGCTTTGAGGCTTCATTCAGATGGATTACAAACTTCTACTCTTCTGCTTGCAATTCTGCTGGAGTTTTACAAGGAAATCGAAACCAGAGTTGAAAAAAATGTTTCAACTGCCAATTAAACGTTCTGAAAAGATAGTTTAATCTCAACAGACCTCGAAGTTGACAAAGTCATTGTTTAATATGTTTAGATACAAAGCTAAAAGAAATTTGATAACAGCAATAAGGCCCTTCCAAGAATATCGTTACCATGAAATAATTACATCCCAATAGGATTAGGGGTAATCAGCCACAGTGTGCCTCAGTACACCTCAGGGGGTGATTATCTTACCATAACAACACCAGCCATTGTGCAGCACTGCTTAAATGTGTTCTGATAAAATAACATACTTTTAAAGTTTGTGTAGCTGTTTGTGTCAGCAGAGGAGCGTTATTATGGTCAAATTACAGTCATCGTGTATTTTCTTTTCCCCGGTAAATTTGTACTTGAAAAAATTTAAATCCCACTGGAAATTTGCAAACATATTCATTACAAAAATATGTTCAGTGTTTAGGCTGCAGCATAAATAATCAGAATTAGGACATTCACATTTATCTTGGCAGCCTGCACTTTTTTTACGCTGTGGCGGCTTTAACTTGTGCCACCATTTTAATGTTATTTAAATATGGAATTGTACGTAATGCATTTATAAATTGCTAGAATGAAAGAAAATAAAGAAATGATTCATAGAAGATTATGAGCCACACAGAATATTATTTATTTACTTAAATGACCAAAAAATAAAGCAATAAATCTTAGTCCCTCCAATAAATGAAACTATTATGCCTGATTGAATGTATTTATTTATACTAATAAAAAATAATACCTCCACAGGTATTACTTGGCTGTTATTTGTTATGTGCTGTCAGTGTGTTAGGAAATACAAAATCAAATACAAATGCATGCAAGGACAAGAGTTTGATGCATTATTTTGTACAGCAGAGTATTGGGGCACCATTTGGGTTCTGCTGATTTCCCAAATCTGTCCATGGCAACCCAGGGCTTGGGTCAGCTCTGAGAATGGACCATTACAGGCACCACTTCTGCAGCCATGGGTGAGAGATTCTGCATCATTTACCAACCACCACAGACAGATCTGCTGGTGGCAGTTTAATTGTTCTGCAGGTATCCATGGAATTCATGACATCAAACCAACTTGTCCCAATTCTTTTATTACCCAAACACACCACTGGCACTTGAGTTTGCACACTCAGCTTAAGGAAAAACAACTTATCCCAGGCACATGAGAAGCCTTGGCATCAGAGAGGCACAGAGAGTGCAAAAAAATAAATTAGAAATGAAAAGAGATTTATCAAGAGCAGTGACTACTCAGAGAAAGATCATGTTTTGGTGTTCTTGACCTTTCTGAAGACTGATTTCTTGGCTTATTACCAAGAACTTTAAAGACTGTTATAAATGGTTGATTCAGCTATTCTAGAAATTAATTATGCAGGCTAGAGAGGGAACTTAGCTGACCACATATACTACCATCTTTTGAATGACTATTTTGCTTTGAAGAAAAAGTCAAAGGGAAATTAAAATGGTTCTTTTTATGACTGTTTTAAGGAGTTTTAAGCCCATGATTGAAAGATAAATATAAAATATGCATTTTTATAGTGCATTACTCAAGAGTCCCAAAAAACAGCTAGGGAATGGGATCTCCATCGTACAGATAAGAAAACTGAGGCAAGGAGACAATAAAGAGCAAGTGCACCCAGAAAATTACTGCCTTTTCCTAACAGGATCTTCCATTAACACATCCCAACACTGTTCCATTAGTAATGACTACATCATGTCATTTTTACGCAACTTTTCTGCTAGAAAAATTTATCTTTCAAGCACACAAGCATTTCAGTGTTCAGGATGCCAAACTAAGAATAAATAATGAAAACATCCTTCTCCCATATTCTCTGTCTTCTTTCATAGGGCCCCTCTGAATTCACCGATTTTCTGTTCATACTGAGAACATCTAAATAAAGGTGCTAATGCTGCATGTTTGAAGAGAATCAAAGCTGAAATCAAAGAGCAAAATGTCTTACTGTGAAGGCACCCTTCAATTTGTTCTGTGCCATTTTGCAGACAAAGAAATAAAAGCCTCTGCACCATCAATAGGGCTTTGTTTAAATTCTGCACCACAGACTAGTAAATCTACTGCTCCAAATTTCTCCTACAGTCAGCCAAAATCAATGATCAAATTAGAGGTTTCCAAAGGACTTTTTTTTTTCAAATTCTGAAAATTATTTATTTTGAGGTTTAATCACTGCTGTTTAAACCTCACAGTGGAACTAGTACATAGGCATGAAAGGAAGGAAAAGTGTTGCTTTAGCTATTTGGTTTTTTCTAATACCTGCAACTGCCTGAAATCAACAGCTATTTTGGGCTCTGTGTGCTTTTCATCAAATTGCAGTTGGTAGAAATTTTTTCCCTTGTGATCTTCAAAACTCTGATATACGTGTCATAAAAATCTATTCATAATTCAATATCCACATTAGCACCAGTGCCATTTGGGAATACATCATTTCGACAAGAACTCAAAACACTTACATAAGGATGAGTGGATGAGAAAGATTTCCTTTCTAGTTAGGCACAACAGGGCAGATCTGAGTCTGCTTCATATCTCCTCACAACAGGCACAAAGCCAAAAAAAAAACCAAGCAAGCAGCAAGCAAACAAAATAAAAGAAAAACAAAGAAAGCCAGTGTAATTAACTACCTTGAAATCCCTTGTAGGGACTGGAAATACTGGATACCCAAGGAGAAAATGGGTGTTTGGGAGGATCCTGAGCCCAGACACTTCTGGGTTCCACAATTAAAAGTCACAACACCAGTTCAGAAATTGAGGGTGATCATAAGAAATTATCAGAGGGTCAAATCCTACCCTCTGTATCTGTAGGCAACCACAATGCATAAGTTTCTTCATGAACCAGGCAACCTCTGCATCACCTGACTGCTCTGGTCCTGCACTGCTCCTGCTGGAGTGTTCTGTTATCACCCTATATTCAGTGTATTACATCGACCCCTCTTTGTTTACACCAGGGTTCTCACCTTTGGGCCC
The DNA here is from genome assembly GCA_013400215.1 of Cisticola juncidis. Taxonomy (NCBI): domain Eukaryota; kingdom Metazoa; phylum Chordata; class Aves; order Passeriformes; family Cisticolidae; genus Cisticola; species Cisticola juncidis. The sequence goes on along the minus strand of VXBR01011643.1, from coordinate 70,995 downwards.
CTTTATTAAATAAAAAATTCTAAAATCCCCCTTAGCAGACAAAAGGAACTCGTTGAAGGAGGGATTCTTAAAGCCCTGCTGACACCATATTTATTTCACTTTGCAGAGCCAGGCTTAAGCCTCTCCTTTTCCATGCCAGAGGTGCAGAAGTTACTCTGTAAATCCTCTCTTCCGCTTGCCCATCCCAGCTTTTGATCTCCCTCTGGCTGTTTGCACTTTCTCGTCTCTCCTTTTCTTCTATTCATACCTATGGAGCTGTCATGTCCTCCTGTGCAAACCAGTGAGAGTTTCACTAGTCCCACTGATTCTCAGCTGATCATCTTTCTAAGTTTGTTGAAGTTTTTGCCTACAACAGTTGATTAATTGTTCTTTTCTTGTCTCAAACTAGAGCCAGTTCAATCTAGCTCTTAGCTGCCATTAATTTAGCCTTACTGTATTCTCTAGAACTCTGAATTAACTTCCATTCTTCATTTGTGTCTCTGTCCTGCAACCAGCCTGTCACTTGAATTTTTGCCTTCCTTTGACTCTCTCTGTCACCTCCCAGTTTTCATTCCTTCTCCTTTTTACTTTTTAATGAACATTTCTACCCTTCTTCCAGCTCCTAGGTGGTTCCAGGGAGCTGCAGCCATTCTCACCTTTTTTGCTCCTATCTCGCTATTTATTTGGATAATGCCATCAAAAGCACAAACTCTGTCACTGCCTTCAGGCTAACACTTCACAGAACTGCTTCCCAGCTTAGGCAGAGCTGCCCAGGCTCTCTCTTTCAGCATCCTCCACAAGCCAAGAAGTCACACAAAGGCCAGGAAGTTTTCAGCTGAGTCCCAGAGGACCCTCACATCCAGCAGACACAAGCAGCATCCTCACATGCCCAGCCCATGTGCATCATCTCTGACTCAAACCTTAGCCCTGCTTCTCACATCCAGGAGGATTCCAGGAGGTCCTTTCTCTTATCTCAAAGCTTTCTTGTGCCTCCACATGGTCAGGCTTTCATCTGGGATCCCAGTGAGGGATAAAATCAGCTGGTGCTCTGCAGCAGCCTCATTGTCTGAAGCATCAGCTGCAGGCTGTGCTCCTGGTGGAGGAGTGATGCAGTTTTTTAAGGTATACATTTTGTTTGTGTATAATAAAGCTTGTCAAATCAGCAGATGCCCCAGACACCTCAATGATCTCTTTGCTGAGGTATTTCAAAGCTGTGTCTTGTTACAAACATTTTATTTTAGTGTTTTATCTCTTGCTAGATATTTCTTCACATGATGCAAAAAAAGAAATGAAGCTTTAAGAGTGAAAACACAGTTTCCCTAAGCTCAGAAGTTTCAAAAAGATTCCACAATGTCACAGCAACAGTGGCTACATTTTTTTCTCCTCATTTCATCCAGCATGGCTCTCTTTCCAATGCCTGTATTTTTCTTCTCAAAATAAAAAAATTTTAAAAAATTAAAAATAATAAAAACACCCTTGTTTTGAAGTAAAGAAGACTTAGAACTGCTGCTAGCATTTCTTCAGTTTTCTTCAGTAATCTAATGAACTTAATAAGCTCCCATGATGCTCCTTGTTATGCAGAGAAACCTTCAAAAATATTCCAGTGACTTTGTTTACTCCAGCAATAAGGAATCTTCCAGGTGACTGGGGCAATGCATCAATATTACACATGTTCCTAATTCTGGAAAGGAGCTCACCAGAGGAAACAATTATTCACTTTCAAGCTTTTTAATATTTCTGAATGTGACTCAATTACATAATTTTGCCTGTACATGTATTTTTTTTCTCACCTGAAATATCACTTGATTTATGATGAAGTCATATTTTCTCACCCAGTTCTAATTTCATTTATACCACACTTACAAGTTCTCTATAATTCAGTGGAAGTTGCAGTTTGACACCATTCCTCTGACACCAAAACGAGCTCCATGAGCTAATTAAGTCCCGTGACTCTGCCAAGAGTTTTGAGATAAAGAAATCTTATTTTTAAATATTATTTTTCCTACACGGGATGTAGACCCTCAAGAAATTATTTTAAATATTTTAAACAAATAAAAGCAAATTATGTAAATCATTAGAGTAAATGCATAATAATCCTCATATCCTATTTTCAAAAAATATCCTTGTGTAGAACCCATGTGATATATAAAATTTCATAGCATACACATGAGTAATTTTTAAATAATCATTACATATATGACATTAAATATTATATATGTAATATATTCATTACATATAATTGTCTGAAGTATTCCTAGCATTGCTTAAGTAATTATTTGAGTCAATAATGAGTTTGTTGTCACCATCAGAGCAGCAGATGGGGCTTGGCAAGGCTCGGTGTGCTCCAGTTCTGCCAGTGGTTTGCAGGTTGCTTTGATGAGTGAATCACCTCATTTCCCCATCCAGAAACAGGAAATGCTTACAGCCCCCTCTGTGAGGCATTTTGAAATCCAATGATCATGCAAGTAAATATTTCACATATCAGTCTTGTGGTTAATTGAATGTTTGAACTCTAAGAGTAACTGAATTTGTGTAAGGAGCTGTTTATTGAATGTAACTGAATCGAAATTAAGCACCTACCTCAGATACACCTTAAATAACTTTTAGAGAGGTAAATTATTTTGAGGCTGAATTTTCGAGGTGAGAGAGTCAAACATGTTGCTAAAAGGAATTACTATAAACTGCCTGTTTCCCTCAAAATCTGTAGAAATGATGAGAGAAATTAAAATGTTGAAATGGGCACATTAGCAGTACAAGAGACTTCAATTTACAAACTAATTGGGATGGAGGGAAAAAATAAACATCAAAAGAAGCAGTTTGTAGACTGAGTTGTTGCTAAGAAGGAATCCTGGATGAAGCTGGAGCACTGGACAGCTGAAAAAAGGGCACCTGTGCCACGGTCACACCTCAATCCCATGGGACAACTCCCAGCCACGCTGCCTGGGAGCAAAGGGCTGATCACAGGGAGCAATGAAATTGTGCTGTCATTTTGCTCATCATAGGAGATCTCATGCAAGAAAAAATGCACTTTAGTGGCTCAAGACTCAACAAGTCTGGAAATCAGCACAGACCTCCTTCTTCCCAGGGATCAGGCCATCAGCAAGGCTGTCCTTGCTTTTGTCACTCCCAATCCTCAGTGGAACACAAGGAATCACCATTATTCTCTCCACACACATGATCTGCTCTTCTGCATTGTTTATTATGCACCTCCTTTACAGACATTCCTCACAAAAATACTAAATTACAAGATTTAATTACTCCAGGAACAATTAAGAAGCTTGGTTAGGAAGTGTCACATGTTATAGGAATACATCAGCTGCAGTGTAATCACACCAGATGGATCTTGCTCTGCCTTTCCACAGGGACTGATATTTCCATTATGATCTTGTGTTCTGGAAATTAATAATATTAAGCTGGAAAAATAAATATACTTAGTTAATAGTCTATTTGGTGATTCATTTATTGATAGCTCAGTTGTATGGATGATTGCTTACATTTGTATAATAGCAGATCATGGTCTCAAACCTTAAAATTCCAACAGGCAGCTCTTTCACAATGCCAAAAAAAATATGTAAAAAATAAATTGGAGGAAGATAAAAAAAAAGATGTACACCATTCATTGGCATGGAAATGTTACAACAGAAAAGGGCTTGCCTTGCTACCTTATCAGTGTCATGTGATCAGGAAAAGATAAGCTTTGGGAAGTAGAAGACCACTTTGAGAAGATTTACTCACATATTCCTCTTTTGCTAAATTGGGCCTACACCCCTGGAAAGTATTTCTTCTGAAATTAGCTGGAGCATCAGTCCTTACTAACTGCAGATTTTGATATTTTGTTTTCTATGCTTCAGCTTCATAATCTTCTAAAACTATTAAAGGAAGAGGTTATAGATTATCATGCAATTAAATCCAGAATGTTTTTATATTTCCATCTGCTTCTACTATACTCTCACTTTATAGAAAATCATTTTCATTGCACCTTCTTTCTTTAATTTTACTGTCTATTTCTGCAAAACAAACTGGGGAAAAAAAACCCTAAATATTCCACAAAATTCTTATTTAAAAAAAGTGCCTGAAGCACCAAAGAACTATGCTTGGGAACTCACATGAAGGATGAGCAAGCATTTAAGTCACTGAAACTGCAGCTAGGAAAATGCAGTGGCAGCTCCAGGATCCTTTCTTAAAGGAATTTCAGCAGAAAAATCCTTATTTTTACATGTTAACAAATCTGAACTGCCACATTTTTATACAAATCATGTACAGAAGTAAGGAAGGCATAACAGGGGAAGCAAGTTATTCAGTGAAGTGAGTGCACCAGTGATTTAGCAGAGACATAAGGCTGAGATTCTTTAACAAGAAACAGAGTCAAACTCTTTGAGGCATAAAGACATCCTAAAGGAAGGAGAGAAGGAAAATGTTACAAAGGATATGTAACTTTGTATGACATATATAAAATTGACCAAGAAACCTGGACTAGGAAAGACCAGGCAGAAAGGGATTTAGGACAGAACATTTTTTTTTCCAGCAAGGACATAAAAATTTAAGCTAAAAAAACCCAAATAAATAGCTTGCAATGAGAACAAGCAGTAAACATTATGAATTTTTAAAATGTGTTTGAAGGATGAGAATCCTGCCTGAGAACAGAGAGAGGAGAGTGGCTAATTAAAGCTGCCAAGCAAATGCAGCGTCTGGGCTGTTTCCTCATGCCACGTTCCTGTATCCAGTACAGCAGGCAGGTTGCTCGGCTTCACTCAAAATATTCTTTATTCTGGTAACACAGAACACGTTTCCATCAGAGCTGGGTGTTTGCACCCTGCAGTCCTGTTACAAATCAGCTGCAAAGCCCCATCCAGTCATGCTGCACACATGAGAGCTCTGCAGCACAGGCACAGCTTTGAGGGAGCTTTGAGGGAGCTGCTGAAGTTTCATTTGCTCTTTGTTGCCAAACAGCAATCTTCTAGTTTTAAAAAAATTCCCACTGAATTTTTCTGTTTTTTTTTTTTTCCTGAGTGCAGATGGAAACAGCCGGTGTGGGTAAGCTTGCAGAAATATTTTCCAACGTAGAAGGCAACTTTTCATTCATGGATGACTTTTGAAAAACCCACAGAATTTACAGAAATCTGCCATTTTTTCCTCTAAGGATAACTGGGATTATCTTTTACCAGTTTGAGGGTGAAAAAAAGTAGGAATAAAATCTAAAATCCCAGCTCCAGTGTCTCTTTATTTTTCTAAGGAAAGAAAATCTACTGTATACCATGTCACACATTCAGTTGGAATATCATAAATACACTTGTTATATTCCTACAAGTTCATAATTTTAATGTCCCAAGCATCTGAATTTTGGAGACTGAGTACTTGGGCTTTTGAAGTCAATTGGGAAAATCATCAAAGAATTCAATTAGGAAAAAAAGAACTGTAATTGTTGCTTCTGGCATTCATTCTGGATTTAGTTCCCTGCATTCACTAGACCACAAAAGACTACCTAAAATTGGCTAAGTTTGATCATAATAAAAAAAAATCTTTCTTTTCTGGTTCCATTAAGCAATCTCAATTTTGCAGGATGTAACACTGAAGTTTGCACATTACGTTCCTGGAAGCTCAATTTCCTATTTGCTATGGGGGGGAAAAAAAGAGAAGCAAAGTAGTTTTCACTTGGAAAAGAAATAACCAAATGACACCTTCATGTACAAATGTATGCTACAAAATGTAATTTTTGGGTGGCTTGACTACAGGAAGAAGGGAGGTCAGAGATGCTATTAAAGAAAAAGAGGAAGTATCTCTAGGCCATTTAAATAATAATGTGCAATTGCTTCTCATGGTGTATTTTCTAACGTCTCATTTGTAAGAGTTTGAAATAATGAGATTTTCACAGTTATCTTTTGAAGAATATTCTGTAATCCAGTGACTGAATTCAGGCTTGAGTCAAGGTCCTGAAGGAGTTATACACCCGCTGAAATAAGAGAGAACTCGGAAATGCAAGACTTTATAGGATTAGCCCCCGGTACCTCGTTCCCAGCTACAAGGAAGGAAATACCAAAAGAGTAACATAGGGACAGAATGCAAAGCAAATTAATTCATTAATGTTAATTTATCTTTTTCTCTGGAGTGTAGGTATGCACGAAAGAGAATCATCTTAAAGCAGATCATCACTTCCAAAGGAAGCAGAGTTTGGTTGGCTGGGGAAGAGTTATGCAAGCTCAGGAAAAAACAAAGCAAAACAAAACAAGCAAACAAACAAACAAAAACCCACCAAAAAAAAAAAAAAAAAAAAAAAAAAAAAAAAAAAAACCCAAAAAAAAAAAAAAAAAAAAAGGCAAAAAGGTCACGCTTCAACTCATCTGTGTTTTGTGAGTGTTTGGAGAAGCTAAAGAGGGAAATGGTGGCCTGAGCAGCCTGAGGCCAGCAGAAATATGGATATGCTGCTGGAAGTGCAGCACACCAGTGAGAACTCCGGGCTGTCTCTTGGCATGATCCATAGCTGGAGTGTGAGGTTTTAAAGCAAGATAATTCAAGAGGAAATGGAATCCCTCAGAAGCCTTGCAGGGCACATAACTGGAGGGGTTTTTTGGTGAAGGAAAGTAGGATGAAATCTGGCACATTTGCAATTTTTGCATGTTACTGTAGTATTCAAATGTGACCTAAAAATTTGCATCTGACCCAAAGGAAGGTCTTTACATGGGCTTCAGAATTATTGATGCCTGCAGTTAAGCATATTTATGATTTTCTACTCAGTGTCCAGTTTTTCCTTGCACCTAAATCTCTCTCTGAGTAACAAGAGAAAATTTCCAATGGGATGTTTAGTTTTGGACCTTGGTTGATTTTTTTTCATCTTGAGAAAAGCAGCTGAGCTGTTTTATTGGAAAGAACTCTGGTGGAACCGTGCTTTTTGCCTGTAAACATTTGGGACAGTCTTATCTAAAACTTTCAAGCTCGGACGCAGAGACTGAATTTTTAGCAGAGGGACAAATGACACAGAAGGAAAATCCTGTTGCCATATCATTAAACTATTCAAATCTGGCCGCATTTTCAGGCTCTGAAAATATTTGCTCAGTTAGGAACCCACTAGAATTTCATAGCTAATTTCTCAGCTCACTGCCCTATACCCTCACAGCTCCTTCAGCCTGAGTGGACACTGCCTCAGAGCCTCTTGCCCACGCTCGGGTGTGTTCTTCCATGCAGCTGTTCTTTGGAGAAGACAAATTCTGCTGTCAACAACTCTCACACAGTTGGATGGAGAGCAGTCAGTTCAGCTCTTCTCTACAATTATGCTTCCACCTTGTCCAAGGGGAAAGGGGTCAAAGCCATTCTGGGTTGGGATGCTGAGTGGAATTGTATATATATGTGTTTTAAATACATAAATACAAATAATTTTTAGCTTTTAATATATATACATTTAATACATACTATACGCACATATATATATAAAAATACATTTGAGAGCTCCATTACAAGACACTATATCAAAAAAATTATTAGGGTTGTAAAAATCAATTTCTCCAAAAGAAAAATGTCAAAATGAGAACTGCACTTGGGCATTTCTTTAGCTCCCATAGACAGAGAGCTCCTGATACAACTTCTATGTACATGACTGTATTAATTTTTAAAGACAGGAGTTCCACCTCATTCAGAAGATAAGGTTGTGAATTCAAGCATAGGCAGATGGGGTTGGATTTGCAAACAAGCAAACACTCACCTCTGTAACTGAGACCAGCAGAAAATGCAGTTTGAACATACAGCATGCTACAGAAGACACATTACTTTTCAAAAACCAAATGTGAGTAATTTCAAACTGGATTTACAGCATTAACTCTCTTTTAATCCATGTTCTAGGTCGTATTCCCACAGTAGCAAACACTGCCTCACCTTGCAGGGGTGTCATGCTAATTTATTTAACTACAACACTGAAAGCATGATGCAAAACCAGTAGAAGACTATTTACTTGATTTGTTGATGCAAGGCTTCAGTAGCACTCAGCAAAAGAAAAAGAACAAAAATAACTACTAACCAAGTACTTATTCACTAGGAACTCTGTATGCTGAGCAAAGCAAAGCTTATCTGGAACTAGGAAAGGGGTGATTTAAAGTTTCATAGGTGACTTTGATCCTGGGATTTCTAAGTGCTTGACTTACCTGACTTTGTACTCTGAGCTTTGTTTTTTTTTTTCCTTAGTATTAGTATTGGTTTGGCAAGGTCAGTTTTATGTAAATTGGACTAATTTAATGATACTGGGTGGAATTCAGACTGGAGTGTAGAAAGCCCCCTACAATACAGATGAAAATTAAAGGGTTCCTTGTTGTAATTAAAGATGTGCTAAATTGATATAGAAGAAAATCTGTCTGGAGGGAGCATAATGACCGCCCTTGTAATGAGTCACTCCAGGCAGAGAAATGCTCAGACCCATCATGTCAAAGTCACCTGCCCACACAGGCAAAAGAGTAAGAAAGGCAACCATACATGCATTTGACATCTCCATTTTCTTGATGAGCTCTGTTCTATCAGCAAACAGTGTTCCAAGCGTCATCATCACTCAGAAATAATCGCAACTGTTGCCACTTCTAGAAACAATGTCCAAAATTCAGAATCTGAAAAATCAGTGCAAAAGGTGTGCTGTTCCCTTGGTGGGTAACCAAGGGAATTTGCCTGAGCATCTCCTGCCATACACAAACGACAACTGCAGAATAAGTCCAGCTGAAGCATACACAGCAGCATTCAAAACACAGAGCCCAAATAGATTTAGTCATCTTGCAGGATTTGCTCAGATAGAAATCTGAATATTGAATTTCTTGAAGAGAAAATTCCAGGTCTTCCTATGTCCCAGTTTTGGTGCCCAAATCATCTTTCTGGGGCTGCCTGGGGCATCAGTTGTTCATGATAATACGGAGTGATGATGGGTGAAATTTCCCTGTTCTGCTGGGTGCCAACAAGAGAAGGAAACTCCTGTGTTTGTAGGAGCAGGTACCTGCCCCTTTTCAGATTCTGCACCAGACCCCCGAGTGCATCTCTCCAGCGCCTCCCTGAAGTGGTTTGTGTTTGACATCAGCTCCCAGCACCTCTCTGACATGGATCTCTAAATCATATCCCCTTGGCTGGGAATTGCTGCTGCAGCCTACCAGACTTCCCTCCAACCGAGTCTTTTCCTTGTGGAAGACAAGGAGCACTACTAAAAGGCTGTGATGCAGAAAACAAATTCTTCAAAACAAAGCGTGATTTATTTTGTCAAAAGGTGTACAGCACTCAGAGAAATGCAGTTAAAATGGCAGAGCCCAAGGCAATACTGTTACTGCCTGGCATCACCGTCAGCCCCCAGGGAGAGGTGATTTAACCTTGATGGCCACGGCTCCCTCGGGGACCTTGTCACAGCCGCCCCGGCCCGTGGCTCTCAATCACCTCCAGCAGCCTGTGGCAGCTGCCTGCTCCTCTCTCCACCAGGCTACAACGCTCCAGCCTTGTTCCACATCAGGGTCTCCGTGCCTCCTCCTGCTCTTTCTCAGCAAGACAGCCCTGCTGCTGCTACTAAAACTCTGCAGCTGCAGCTCATGGATATAAATATGACCACTCTGTTCAAGTACTTCTGAAGGGCTCTTTTTTAGCTCCTTATTTTGCTCTTCTTGACTGTTTTTTTTTTTCTCTTCTTTGTTCCCCTATCTCTCTCTTACATATTTCACTTCACGTGATGGAACTGACTCCACAGAACCATACAGACCCTATAATCATGGAAAATAGTTCCAAGATAACGGGTGGAAGTACTGAGCAGAAAGAGAAGACCTTGAATTTATATCTGCTCCCACAAATGCGTCATAAGCAAATCCTAGCAAGTGTAAAGCCCTTGCATTCAGCCCAGGGCTATTTCCATCCCTCCTAACCCCATAGCTGGAAGTTGTGAACTTTATTACCCACTCTGATATATCTTCTTTTCCCTCTTCCTCCAAGATACAGAATTCCAGTTAGAAACTAGACTTAAATGTATACTTTAAGCAAAAACATCAATCATCCTTCTTCTGTTGTATTCTCCCTACTGCAACTTTCCTTAGGAACCCTATAGAAATGCCACTTTCTCTCCCATAGAAACCTGTAACTGTGTGTTAAACATTCAACGGAGAGGTGGAAAAGGAAAGCAAGACAGCACAAGACACACAGCAGCATTCAAGAGTAACTGGCCATGAAATGCCATGGCTGAAGATCATGAAAGGAATTACTTTAATGTCTACACCTTGTCTGCACTTGGATTTTCAGATTCAGCATTTAGTGATATTTGCTCCTATGTTAGCCAAGTCTTATCTTACAAAGTAATTTTCACTTTCTCACAAGCCAGGGGAGTGGAGTTAACACAGACTAAATGAAATGCCATGGCATTTTTTCCATCTTTCTCAAATGCTGGGGGTGTGAAAGTCCAGAGAACGAGCCATAAACAGCAAAATCACACAGTAGGTGGGAAAAGAATGGGGAGGAGGGAGTGACTGGATGAACCCTCCATGTCTAATTGAACAGGACAGCACATTTGGACAAAATTAAATTTCAGTGTTGAAATTATGTTGCAGCAGTGACGATCAGAGGAAAATATTGATAGCAATAAAACGAAATTCTAAAGAAAGTGGCACTACATCAGAAGACAGCACGTTGACACAATTTATGTTAATTTCTTCAGGTTTCATCCCCATCTGCATTAATGTTGACACCTCATGTAACCAAGCAAATAACTCTCAAAGAGCCAGAGAGCGAAAGTAAATGATTGCAGCTGCCAGTAGGCTCCTATATATTGTAGTAAGCAAATGCACCAACTCATTATGACCTTGATCTACTCACCCCAGGAGATGGCTCATCGAGCACTACGTTTTTAAACATTATTTCACAGAGAATGTTTAAAAAAAGCTACGTTTCTCTTACCAGTTTTCAATCATAACAAGCAAAAGACAATGGCAGAGAAGAGAGGGAAAGTAAAAGTGAGAACACAGAAGGAAACCAGAGGCAAATGAATCACAAGCAATAAACAAACCTCTCTCTGCAGTCAGGTGTGTTTTCAAAACTATTTAACAGGTCACAGATAGCAGGGGACACTTTCTTGGGTCACCGTAGCATTATGTTAGCAAGTATCCAATCCAATCCCATCACTGCAAAACCAGACTCAGGCATAAAAATAACTTTAGATAAATTACAGGAAAGTCCTGTTGCCCTGTAAATCAGTCTTATGAAGCTTCTTGCAGGGGCTCTTTTCACTGGGAAAGAGGATATACTGAGTCCTAAATTCTTGTTTATTCAAAGCAGTGAAGTCCTGATTTGGGCAATTGAAGTGAACAGAAAAATTCCCACTTGCTTCAATGGACTTTGAATCCTCTGTTAAGTTCTCAACAGGTGTTTGCCTTGGCTTTACTTCAGCTGTTGTCCCCTCTCCTTCAGGTGCAGTTGCCATTTGGTCAAATTAACTCTTGTCAGATTCAGAAGATAGATGGGATCTTGGATCTGACTGTGTGGCTGCCTCTGTTACCTTTTCATTTTATAAACCTGCCGCTCCTGTTTTAATTGGAAAATTACTTTGTTACACTTAAATTACTTTCAAAGGCAGTCTGTCCAGGCCAGCAGATGCACTAATGAGGGTTCTTTAGCTTTAAAATGTGCAAAGGGTAATTTTCCTTTTTCATTTAATTTAAAAAATATTTTATTCTGTTATTTTTTGGTTCACATTTAATTCCAGAAAGAAGGGAGAAACATAAGATGCTTTGTTGTAATCCTTAATGGATTAGTGGTATTGATCAAAGCTTTTGGTGCTGATGTGAATTTGTCACTTAATCTTATAGGCATGTTTATCTATTTACCAAGAATTCAGAGTGCCAGGCTAGCAGTGCTATGAGGCCAAGGGCCAGCCCATCTGCTTCTGTAGCTGGATACACTTGCTGAGGAAAAGAAATAAATGGTCAAATGATATCTTTGTGTATTACGGTGGGATTGTTGTTTCTTTTACTAACTCACAATTTCCCTTAACTTCGCCTAAACAGGGCAGTTTCATCAAGAATGGAGAAAAGCAAGACAAGATTTGGTATTAAATTAGGTAGTAACCTGTGCAGTGCATGTTAATGGGAAGAAAAGCTGCATCACTGGTATTTCTTTCTTTTTTAATTAGATACAATCAGTTTGACAAAAGGACATTGAGTGGTCTTGATTTTCATTTCAGAGAGATGTGATCGCACTTACAATATATTTGTACGGCAGTTTTTAAAAATGCCATATTAGATTATTAAATTAACTCTTCAAATGCATCATATTCGTAAATTAAATCTGAAGTGACCTTGAAGAAATAAAAGTCTCAGATTTTTAAAAGAGAAGTTTTTGGAGGAGGAAAAAAAAAAAAAGAGGTGGAAGAGGAGTTATCCCAGCACTGGTGGGGCTGAGCAGGATGAGGTGAGGAAATTGGGCCAGTGTGGCTGCCAGCTGCATAAAGGCAAAGAGCAGAGAGGACTTACTGTGGTGCCAGGGAAAGAAAATCCATGATGAAAATGAAGATGGGAAAACTGAAAAACACTGTTTATACAACAGGTGTTGAGATGGTGCAGCATTTGTAATAATGTGTCAGAAAAAGTGTCAGTAAAAGCATTACAGCACTGTGAGAACCAGGGCTGCAATGAAAACCAGTGCTGATATGGAAAACAGTCCTGCAAAGTAACCGAGCTGCCAAATGGGCCAGAGAGGGTGCAAAGCACCACTGTGAACCACGGGTTCCTTATAATCCCACAGGATGGACAGCCATCCTCCATGAGGTGTGTTCTAGCAGACTGCAAGCTGAACCCACATGTAGTGCTGCTTTTCCATCCTCCAATTTTTCATGTAATATTTGCCCCTGCAAAATAAAATTCATAGCATTTTGCATGAGGTATTTGCATATAATAACCACTGATCTCTTTGATCTTTCTTGCTGCCTGGTTCCCAATTCCTACACCAACTCCAGTCTCAACCTGTACTTTCTGTCAGTCCTGTTCCTTTACCTGAATGTGATGCTGCTACTTATTCACAGCAACTTCCAGCTAAACTGATCTTCTCCTGCAGATTCAGGAGGCTCTAACGTTTTTAGCATTGGCACAGCTGAAATGTGTCAGCTGGGGTCGATTCTGTTTCCATATGCCTGAAATTTTTCTTCTGTGGATATAATGGTTACTCTGGTTATAAATGATTATAATGGTTCTATGGTTATAAAGGTTATACTTTAATCTAAAAGACTTTCTGCTCCTTTCCTACCCAGAACAATTGCACACATTTCAAAAGCTGCGGACGGTAACTACAAAAGCCTGGCAGCACTGACTGGAGAGTTTTTCTGAAGTACTGATATGAACCACTCTCATCAGTGATTTTCTAAGAAGACCATTAACCCTGATCTTTAGGAGCCACCTTCAGCTGTATCAAAAGTATCCCACTAAAACAGACCTCCAGGTCCTTCAGGATATCCTCAGCTCAGCTGTACCCTCTTATCCCTTTGGGTTAGTGAAAACATGCTTAGACTGTAAATAACTTTTTGCATCTCTATTTGCAAGTGAAGTGAAGCAATGAGACTTCTGCAATTTATGTTTCTATCAGTGTAGGTTTCCATGTACCAACACCTTAATTTTCTCTATTGAAGATATATTCCCATAAAACTCCTGCGAGTTGCAATGACACAGCTCAGCAAAGTTTCTTAGCAGCACATAATTCACAACCTTTTCTTCCACCTGCTTCAGGCTGGGCACAGTCTCAAGCACAGACAGAATGAGAAGATCTATAGAAGGTCTATAAAGGACATTATCTCTGGAAAGAGACACTGGGATTTATAACCTATTCTTTCTGGGCCAATGCTTTAATGCAAGTAAAGGGCTACAGCTATAAACATTCTGCCAACCGTACAATGAGAGTGACATCCCCTAGAAGTTAAGCATTGATAAAATCATAATTATTGCTTATATATATATATATATAATTTTTTTTTTTACCAGAATAATTCCAAGTATCGTAGAATCACAGAATGGCCTCATTTGGAAGGGACCTAAAAATAATCTGGTTCCAACCCCCCTGCAGTGGACAGGGCCATCTTCCACTGAACCTGATTGCCCAAAGAACCATCCAGCTTGGCCTTGAGGGCTTTCAGTGATGGAGCATCCACAGCTTCTCTGGGCAACCTGTCCAGTGTCTCACCACTGACAGAATAAGGAATTTTTCTTCTAATACCAAATCTAAATCTACTCTCTTTCAGTTTGCAGCAATTCCCCCTTGTCCTGTCACTACATGCGCTTGCAAGGTGACTCCATGGTTCTTGTAGGCTTCCTTTATGTACTGGAAACATCATAGAGAAATAAATCAAATTCTTGTCCCGTGAGTTATCTTTCCTCTGGTTTGAACTGAGGAAAAAGTCACAAAACAAAACCTACCCTATATGTTCTGACCTGAATCAGCAAAAAAACTATCAAATGCCCTTGCAGAATGGAGGCCCATGCACTGAGCTGGATGCACATGGAATCAGGTGCAAAGACTCTTTGCCTGGTGCTCCCACACACACTGCACTTGATGCTTTACCATTTTCTCCCCATTCAGGCCTGGCAGCCTACAGAGCTGTCCCATTTCTGCATAAGCAGCACAGGTTGTTTATAAGAAATGTAAGCCATTAAAAAAAGATGCTGAGGAAACTTTAGAAATGGAGCTGTTGTCAGCAGAGATTAAATTGTATACCAACAGCACGACATTTATGCACTGCTACTTAAACTGTGACAAATGGTTGCAAACATGATAGTTTCAAGATCTTTAAGCTAAATGAATGGTGCTTTTAGCCTACCTCTGACTGGAATTCATTTTGGAAATAAAGAAGCATTTCCTACTCATCTGTGTACAGAACTTCACCAGCGATGAAGGGCAGGAGCTGCAGCTCTCGACAGCACTGAGGAGCACTGAAAGGATTGGAACAGGCTGTCTCTATGTATTTATTCCCTTCTCAGTCCCAAGCAATGCTTGCAATGTAAATTAAGACTTTATCTACCTGTCAGCCTTAGAGAAATTGTTTTCAAGGAGCTTTTTTCTCCTCTTTCATTTTTCTTGTTACAACAATGCACATGATGTAAGCTCACATAAGACAGCAAAGATCACATTAAAATGTAATTTTTAAAGTTGCAAATACCTCAAATAGCATTTTGTTCAAAAAATAATTTCCATAATTATCAGCTTAAATGTAATATTAAATACTGGAGAAAACTGATGGCATAGGGAGTTTTTCCTACTTGCACTGAATTTATTCCTGTGTTGTTCTCAGACATTCAACTGAAGAAATTAAATATACGATTCTTACAAACAAGTATTTACAAAGTGATTATTTGAGTGTTTATAGTCTTGTAATACAACATTTATAAAATAATCTAATTTCAAACATTCCAAGGTGTTCTCCAGTTGATACAACATAAGAAAAAATAACTCTTTTATCCTGCCCTCACTACCCACCCCATCCCCACTCCTGTTCTCAATCAGAGACTTGACTGTACCCCTTAGAGATTTTGGAATTCAAGAAAAAGAAAGAAAAAGGTAAAGAAGAAAAGAAACAGGAGGAGATGTTAAGTGAAAAACATTTCTTCAGAAGGAAACAACTCATCATAATTACAAAATCTGTGAATTTGGCATACAACCAAGTGACCAGATTCTGATGCTTGCGTGACATTTTCAGCCCCCTTGCACAACTGCAAGATTTGCAGCTGCGGGGTGACCTGAGGTGGTGAACTGGGTGACACACTAAGAAAAACATCCCCTCAAGTTGCCCCTTTAAACTCTGAAGTTTCCAGCGGCTTCTTTTACAGCCTCTATATTTTTTTGTAAAAACAAAAAGACAATAAAAACAATCTTCCCCGTTCAGTTTTTTTTTGAGGGAAAATAAAATCTTTGCTCAGAAGAAATCCTTCTGATGAAATACTTAACTTGGAGCAAGGTTAAACTAAAGTTGAAGCCGCTGTGAAGCGCAGGAACGCAGTGCCATCTCGTGGTGCCCGTGCCGGGAGCGCCGCAGCCCGGCGGGCGCTGGGGATGAAGAGCATCCCGCCCATCGTCATCCTCTGCGCACACACAGTGGGAAAAGCAAGTCCAGGCAGCTTTGGAAGCTGTAAAAATTTCCCTAAGGAAATAAATCTGAGCAAGGAAGATAAAAGACCTTTAAAAATTCATCAAATGCAGAGATCAGGCTGAAATCCTGCGCTGCGTTGCCTCGAGGCTGCCTCTATCCTGGGAGGTGCCAGCCCGCTGCAGGAACCAGCGGCGGCACAGCGGCAGTTCGGGCAGGGAGAGCTGCTCTGTCTGCTGATGGAGCAGCAGCATCTGCCACCAAAACACCCCTTCGAACAGCAGAGCAGGGGTTTGGGGCACACCCAGAGCCCGAGCACACACAGGGTGCCCGAGGAGTGACCCCTGCCCGGGGGCGAGGCGCTGGCAGAGCTCCGCGGTCACCCCGAGGGAAATCGCCTGGGTAGAAATGAGCATCACCCTCTCATTTTTTTATATCAGTGCCTGTTATTTCAGTGTATTAGAGCTGAGATATTCAAAGCTGCCTGAGGGTTTGGAGAATTAGATTCAAAATGTTCTAGGCAATTCTGAATATTCCTAAGAGAGTGATTTTACAATGCTATGAGTCTGATCCTTCAATCCCTCCTTGTGTAAGGAGCACTTACTTAGAGAAATAGTTTAAGTAGTATTGTCTTAGAGCCAAATTTTGACATTTAGCTGCTGGCCATGCCAGTAGCACTTTTTTTTTTCATGCTCTCCAATCTACAAGTAAACTCAGAGTGAGCAAAAGCTGCCATCTTGCCTTTGGGCAAGGTGCACTCCTGGACCAAGAGAAAAGATCCCGTTATTCAGAGATGATGTAATGATGAGAGACAAATTCAGCACATGGCAGTGGAAAATATGTTCCTTACATGCTGTGTTAGAAGTGAGGAAGACTTCAAATATTTTGCAGAAAAATATGTCTTGATTTGCTTGCCTGCTGTTGTGTTGTGCATTTCTGGTGAGCTTAAATCCAGCAAAGGCCAACAGGCCCAGGGATAGGAAGAATGGGCCCACACATTGTACCAGGATGGATCCACCCTTAATGGAAAGATGCAGCAGAGAAATGGTGCTGCAAGGCCAAAACCAGAGCCAAAATCTATGCTGAAGGTATAGAAAGCAGCTGGGAGCAGTTTCAAGGCCCCAGGACAGGCAGAGGCTGCGTGGCTGTAAGTCAGACTGATGACTGATGTCAGTCAGATCGATGGAGCAAAGGCAGAGCAAGCTTAGCTCCAGCTTTAAAGGGATGTCAGGGACAAACAGGGCTTATGGAAAGTGTACAGTTCAGGGAAGGGTGAGGTGAGTTAGGCTTTTTGCATGGATTTTCAGGGGGAAAAAACATATGCAAGCAGCTTGCTTCTGTGCCTGTGTCTGGCAGTCCACTCAGTGGTTGAGCTTAAATCTTTGAGCTTAGTTTAACCAAACCCAGCAGAGACTCAAAGGCCCTGTATCCCTAACACAGTTTATCAGTACAAACACTTAGACAGTGATCATAAACTTCACACCCCCATCAAGAAAAAACTGCAGCATGAATCAGATCTCAGTCATAACCCAACTCCAAAACAGGCACAAAATCACAAGAATCAAGAATCCAGGACTTCTGCATCTTCTAGGACTAATGTTTACTCTAACACATTTCTCTACATCACTACATTTAATGGCTGTTTTTCCTTCCCAAAGCATTTAAATTATTACTTCTCAGGGGGCAAAAAGGAGATGGGGTGGAATGCTGATTTGATTTAAAAACAGGATGAGCAGTGGGATTTCATTTGGAAAGGAGCACAGAGATAGACCCATTTTTTGAGAGAAACAGCCAGGAGAAAATGAAAAACAGGTCATAGCTCACCCTGAAAACATAATGCCTGAGAAAAAGTCTGGTCCAAGTAAAGGGTGGAAGTAAATATTCTCCATTGATGTCTAAAATAGCACTTCCAGGCAATTTACTCTCTACCCACTGCATCAGAATGGGTATTCACACCCCACAAAGTAACCTTGACCAAGGTATAAAAAATGCTGTGCATAAGAAGCTGGCCTGAGTTTCTAAAATGCCCTGAGTGTCTGGTTTGATCCAGTGAAGGGTTATGAACTGAGGACAAGCTGAGGTTTTTCCACTTCACTCTCAGCTGGTAATTGCACTCATCATTCTTACTGTATGTAGGAGACCATGGCACACTGTGTGAGGAAATATTTTGTTATGCAAGATAGAGATGAAGAACACAGTATCAACAAAAGCCTGGCAGGTACTTCAGCATCACAAAATTCAAACTAATAACTATGGAGAGCTCAGATCTGTGTTACCCTTTATTGAATTCACTAAAGCTCGGAGGGTTCCCATGGTTTGGTTACCCATGTTCCCTAACACAGTCACTGGATTTCAGTATCTCTTTTTTTCTGTCCATATCTTTTAAAGTCTTCTCTTTAGTGCTTGATGTTTCTCAAAATATGCACAAATGAGCATCAGAGGACTTTTGTGCAACACATTTGGCAGACTCCAAAATGCTGAGTTAGAAAACACACTGCACCAATAAAAATAAAGTCATAAAATTATAGAATGGTTTGGGTTGGAAAAGACTTAAAGCTCATCCTGTTCCACTCCCTGACACAGGCAGGGACACCTTCCACTATCCCAGATTACTTCAAAACCTGTCCAAGCAGGCCTTGAACAATTCCAGGGATGGGTCAACCACAGCTTCTCTGGACCACGTGTGCCAGGGCCTCCCCACCCTCACAGGGAAGAATTTCTTCCTAAGTAATTGCTTCTTATTAATCCCTTCAAAGTCTTTGATGAAAACCTGAGGTTTCTACATTTTCTTCAATAAACTTTGATGTTTCAAATGTACTATTCAAATTATTCCTCAAACATATTTAGACTGGAAACTCGCCACCTATTATCAATAGATACATATGTAACAGCACATCATTTTATTATAAACATTTCCAGGTCTTGTAGAAAGCAAGATATGAACACAAATAAGTATGGTCTCAGTCCTGCTGATCAAAAGTTATCCCAGTTAGTGGCACATGGCACCAGGACATCTGGTGACTTGCAACAGTCTCAGCCTGGTTTATGAACAACAAAGTAACTCTGATTAATTACAGGTTGGGGAATTGATTGGACACATCTATGTCCCATGAAGGCAGAATTTTAATGAATATCCTTCACCCAAATATTATACCCAGTTTCATTACATTTTAGCACTTGCAGTTTCTTATTTGTAATTGGGCACTTGCTCCCCTCTCAGCACCCCACTCTCATCCCATGAGCAGGTCCTGCTTTTCAGCCCCACCTCACCCGTGTGTGAGGGAGAGATCTCTGTTGCCATTTGGCTCCTTTGAAACTGTGAATGTTGTCAAGGCTGCATCCAACTTGTGGCAATACCCAAAGGTCCAGTGCGGTCACCACTGCACTAAGTATAGTCCTTGCCTCCAAGGAGCTATTTCACAATGAATAATTTAGCTGACAAACTTAGTCTGCTTGAGAAATACCCATGAGCAGATTTCAATTTCTTCAGCCACAATCATTAGTCAAAATATGCTGGAATAAAGATGGGGTGAAAGAGGTTGAGGGAAAGAAAGATGAAGAAAAAAACAAAGGGGATCATACCTGTGTTTCTGGATATCACAGCACAACTTCAGGCTCCTAATTTCTATTCCTCACACCCAATGGGTGAAATTAATTTGGGCAGAAGAGGGAGAAGAAAGCCTTTCTGTACTATGAAGCTAGCCTAGATCAGAATTAAAGCACTAATATAAAATTCACTGCTTTCCTTTCCAAGTACAAGATTGTCTTTTTTAATCATGTTTCTTCTATGACACAGAGGCACCAGAGTGCCTGTAAGGAGAGGGGAAATATCTTCCTTATTCTGCAGCCCACGTGAGGAATTGTGCAGCAGAAATCCACATTCCCTGCATCCAGGGGTGGGATACAAGTAGCACTGGGCCAGCCCCAAGTTGGGAACAGCTGGCACTGGATGTGTCTCCCTACAGCAAAGAGCTCCTGCATTCTGCCGAGGGTGGCCACACACAAAGTGCACCACCCCAAGTGCTCTTCATGCAGAGAGCCCCAGCTGAGAGATTGGAGGGGACTGAAAAAGGGAGAAATTATCCCTGACAGCAGATATTAGTCCAGAACTGAACTGGATCAGACTACAGGGAGAAACAGAGTAGGACCAACAGGTACAGCAGTGCCTACCGTGAGCTGCTGCATTTCCTGTGTTAATGCAATGTTTTCCAAACACACAGGATGTGTCACTCGGTATGCAGGACTAACAGATCTACAGGAAAATTCCTGCATCTTCCACAAAACACGAGCAGAACTAAAATAAGAGCCTAATTGTGGGTTCATTCCATGCCTTCCAGAGTGATTATAACTGACTGCAACCAACCTACTGCAAAATTACACTGATATACTTACACAACAATATTGCACCAAACATAAAAATGCTTAATATCTGATCTATCCTTTATCAGGTGACTTAACTACTGCTGGTTTATGGCCTTGAGGTATATGAATCTTTTTTCTCAAGTCTAATATCTGACTTGCAATCTCAATTTCTCTAAGAAAGAAAAAGAAACTAAATTGGATTTTACAGTTAACTAATAATTACTCTCTTTTTTCAAGTAAAATAAAGCATTTCTTTGATTAGAAATGAGCATGTAGCACTTATAATGTTGTATAAGTGATTGAGAACTGGATCCCTGAAATAATAATTAGATGCCATTTTTAAGACTGAACATTGAAATACAGTGTCCACCTTCCCTTCAGTCCTTCAACACAGCATAGTAATTTTGAATTTTTTTAAAAGACATCTCCCTACTCGTTTCCTTCCCTTCAGCAAGTTTGGCAGCCTGATTACTGCTGTAGAAACCAGCATGTGCAAGCTCTGCGCTATATTAGCAGAAATTTTTGACAAGTTCTTTATTTTATTTTTCTAAGTGTGGGAGAGGGATGTTTGTTACAGTCCCTATACTGGGGAGGTTAATAGAGAACACCAGACACAGTGATCAGTCAGAACTAAACACATTTGCAAGTTCACATTGCAAGTGTCCTTTTTGGAGAGATGCTGTTTGGGGTGACTAATTGCTCAGGATTTTCTAGAAGGAAGATGATCAGTGCCAGCACCTCCCATGCAGGCAGCAGCAGCCCGCTAAGGACACACAACTCTGTGTGGAGCTGCTTCAAAGACAGCACAGATAACTAGACAGATCTGCCTTGGAGGCAGGTTATCAACAAAGGGCTGTCTCCCAGACAAGTGCCTGTTCTTGTCTGCCTGGAAAGTGAGTTATGAGCCTTTGTACAGCACCTTTCAGGCAAGCAACTTATTCAGGTCTGCCTGGAAGGCAGGTCAGCATGCAGATATGTGTCTAACAGGCACAGAACTGCATGTCTGCCTCTCCACACCTTCAAAGATCCCAAGACAAGTCAAGAATTTCATTTTAATGATCTCAGCAGAAAGCCATTATTTCCTGTATGAAATAATTTTCAATATAGTTGATGGATATGTCAAACTGCAGTTTCTTTAACCACGCTTTCTTAATGCCACACACAAGAACAGAATTCCTTTTTACAAGGTTCTGGTAGTATCCTTGATATAAAAGGAAATGTGTTTTTATAAGATTTGGCAGTGGGTTACTACAGAGAGCAAAGTGTCCAAAAGAACCAGAAAGTACTGCTGTAAAAATGAGAACTGACAATGGACACATCAAGAAATTTTATGTACTCTACCCATACAAACACAGTTGGCTTACTGCTCTGTCTGCCTGTAAATAACATCAGTGATTGCAGCAGAGGTTTAGATAGAATTGACAAAAGCAATAAATGAATTTAAGTGTCATTCATTTCAAAAGGATTAATTTTTTTTAAAATCTCCATTCAGGAAAGGCTTTAATAAAGCCATAAGTTTAATCACCCATCTAGAGAGCTTTTGAACAAAGATGCAGGGCTTGCTTTGCACATAACAGAGGTGTGGTGCTGTGTATTTGTGCATCCAGGCAGCTCTCCATCAGGCATCTCAATTCAGGAACTCAAGTTTCCTTCTCTCCTGCATTATCTGCATGTTCACTGTTCCCATGAAAGCTGAGATCACACACAAGCTGTTGTTCTGGGACAGTGTTTGAAACACTTTGGCCGTGTGTGATGGCCCAGAGTGAAGCAGGAGTCTTGGGCAGAGAGCAGGCAGTGAGAGTCTTCAGTGAGAAAGGACAACCTGTGACATGAGTCAGTATTTCCAGCAAGGAAAGGCTGTGAGGGAAGAGCACTGGTTTGGACAGTGGGCAATGGTCCATGCCAGACCAAGGCACTTGGAAACTCTGATTGTTTTAAACTAAAGAGAAGCACAAAATAAGAGTTCCACAAGACTCCAAAATGTGCTGCAAGGTTGAGAGCAAATTCCAGGGAGGCAGCAGGGCATGTGAAGAAAACGCGAGGTAAACAGCCCTTGTTGAAATTAAAACAAAGAGTTTGGTTTAATTCAGAGCACCAATAAACCACTTCATACCTGCACAGTCTTTAAAGACTCAGGATGAGAGACCCTGTGCTTGTCTGTCTCATGTTCTGCAGGACCACCTGGTCTGCCAACTGTCAGCAGGGATCTTAATGAGAATTATTTATCTTTCCTAAGTGATATCCCCATAGGCACCCCAAGAAAGGTCAAATAATCTTTGTAATGGGTTTTCTGTGTCTGAGCTTGATCTTCGGTGTGCAATCTCTAATATGTGTAAAAGACTTACCATATAACAGGATCAAGACAAAGATTCTATAGGTATAAAACCACAAAAAAATAAAGATTCATTCATATACTTGCAGTATACATGAGATTGTCTTGGTCTGCACAGATCTCTAATCTAGCTAGCTTAGTTAGACTTATTTTACATGATACTATCTACTCTGACAGAGCTAGAAACTGATTCCAAAAGCATAATAATGGCATCATTCCATGTTTGTTTGGCATAACAGAATATTCTTTTAAGCTTTCAGACTGTAAACTCTTTGTTTGCTGTAATTCACCTATTATTTATTAAACTGTATTAGTTCAGCTTCAAAGAACCAGTGAATACATCTTCACCAACAGCTGTGGATTTAGTGGATTTAAGCTTTCAAAACACTCTTTTCAATTACAATATTTTAGAGTAAATTCTATTTTAAGTAGATCATTGCTTTGGTTTTATTTTTTCCAACTTGTGAAATTATCGCATTAAAACTTTCAGTTTAATTAGTGATTGATTAAAGGAACTTTTTAGAAAACTTCCCACATCACTGTCTGAAGATAAAAGTATCTACTCCTACTGACTCAAATGTGAATAAAAGATCAGGGATGAGACAATTTTATTATAAATTGTAGGATTGCATGGCCCTGAAAAGTTGGCTGTCTTCTTTACAACACACATTTGAAACTGAAACAGCTTTATGTTTTATGCACGTACATATATTCCACTTCAACTTATCAGGCAAAAATTGAGAAAAAAAATTGAGAAGGAATTTACCTTCATACAGCCTCGAATATCATTAAAATATTTCCAACAGCAGCTTAAAGCTTGTTATTGTTCTGATGATGCCACCAGCTACACTGGTGCAGGGACAGATTAACTCAACTGGTGGCAGTGGAGTCACTTCTGACCTGAACCTGAGTGGCTGAAATTGAATCTTTTAGTCTAATTTGAACTCTGGAATCATGATCAGAGGTGTCTTTGCTAACAGAAATACTTGTGTGGAATAGAAGCACTAAGGAGAACAAAGGGAAGTATCTAAAGAATGTCAGATTTTGAGCATCTTCATAGGAGGAGACTCAAGAAGCAGAGAAGAGGGATGGAAACCATGCAAACAACTTCTGTTGCAGCGATATTGCAGAAGCTGTGGTAATTGTACAATCAGTTATATTTCTTTCATGGGCTTTGGGATATCTTTGGATTAGTCAGCTCTAAGTACTTTAAAGATATTGTTGGAAATACATTCTTTAAAGTATCTACGAAATCTTGTGCAGTATAGTGCTCTTCATAAAAGGATATTGTAAAAGTAGAAGTATGGGGTGAAAAAAGCTTTTTTTTTTGCAGATGTAACTATGATTGGAAGAGAGGATGTAACAAATGAAATTGCAATAAGCATTTTGAAGTGTCTGCAATAGTTGTTCCACACAACTGGATGATTCTACATCTCATGTTCCTCTTCATTATTACAGTAGCTGAGTATTTTTTATAACTAAAATTCAGTTGTATTTCTACAGCACTATTCCACCTTTATTTAAAAAAAAAGAAAAAAGAAAGAAAGAAAAAAAACCCCAAGCAAACACGAGTCTGTGTGAAAATTCAATGCCTATTTAATACTATACATTCTGCTTCTCAGTAACCTAGAAAACTCCAGAAAAGCTGGATTTCCATCAGTGATCCAGGCTGGAAGCATCTGGAAGTGGTCAGAGAGCACGAGCTGTTGGTGCTTTGTCATGAGAAGGGTTTGAAGAGAATGACACCTTGCTGGGTGATGCTCCCAGTCCCTTTTCCCTATAAACCAAGCTGAACACACTTCTGCTTTTGAGTGCATGTTTGAGGCATGGATTAATGCCTGAGGCAAGTTCAGGAGAGCTGGAGAGCCCCTCCTGGCCAGCCAGCCAGCTACACAAAGAGATCCAATCTACCTCAGCTTCATCTAAGGTCTGTGTTCTCACCAACACAGGGATTTCCAAATGGATTAGCAAAGGATCTCGGCTCCTAAGCCATGCAAAACAGCTGAATGTTCTAGACAACATCTTCCCAAACACTAACCAAGCTCTGCCAGGATGGATTTAAAAAGCAGTGAAATAAAGCAGCAGGCAAGGGAGGGCTCTGGCAGCTTTAATGAACAAAACAGACTCTGCAGAAACACTGCTTCCAAAACATTTTGTTTCCAAGGGCAGGTGTATTGTCCTTACATCGCTTCAGCCTGACAGAGAAAAGAACATGCCTTGTCATCTTTCTGCTAAATGCAACCACAATCAAAAATTACTTCTGAGGCAGTTAATAACAACTTCGAGAGTATCAGCACAATGGTGTAACACCCCACTTAGACTTGGCAAGTTTAAATGGGTTTGAAATAGCAGGTGAATAATATATTTGTATTTGCCTCTGTGGGCAGCCAGAACAGAGAAAATTTCTGTAAGACAAATCTTTTGTCAAAAAACTTGAAGATAAACAACTCAGCTTCTTTTTGTCAAGAGTTACAGAGTGGGTATATAAACAAAATGCAGTAGGCAGGATGTCCCTGGTGTTTAACAAGGCCTCTAGCACTCCACCACACAGAAAACTCATTAACACACCGGAGAATCGGGGCACAGATCAATTCAGATGAAGAACAGAGATTGCAAGTGAAGAGATTGCAAGTGAAGAGATAAGTGTCATGCTAAATCTGGCTGGCTGGAATATCAAGAAGGGACTTGTTAGATCCCACATTAATCAACTACCAGCAGTGCAGGGCAGAGCTGCTTCTGCTCCTCCTCTGCCTGGGAACTTGCACTGCAGTAGCAAACTGAGAGCTCAAAATGTGTGCAGGATATTTATTACAGTCTGGAAGGTTCACCATCCCACCTGACAGGATTTTAACACATGAAACCTTAAGTCCACCTCTTGATTAACCTTTCCTCATTTAACACGCTCTATGCAAGTCCTCCTTCTCCAAAAAATTCTCCTGCACCATCACATATTTTGACCACTCCTCAATCTTTTCTCCTTAAAATCACTCCCTTAAAGAACTTGTACAGAGTAAAATGCTATTTGAAAGATTCTCCAATCAACAGGTATTTTATGGCAGTCACATTTATTAAAAATTGCAATAAAATGTCAACTCCATCACCCAGGTTTGTGAAGGACAGCAGTAGTTCTGAGACAGACACAAAACTGATAACATTTTGTCAAATATATTATTTGCAGCTCTGTGGACATTTTCAGCCATCAACATCCTGTATTTGTTTCTCTTTGTTAGAGCTGGACTCTCCCTTCTGTCAAGTAGGATTGAAGTACAGCATGCACCTGCTCCATCAGGTAAGCACTGCAGAAGCATCCTGGTTAATCAAACAGTTCATAACAGAGGCTTGGAAATCTGTGTGATCTGTGCAGCTTTTGCCTACCACAGATCTATCTTCTCATATCTGTGAGCAATATGGTATGCAGAAATAAAAATACATGTGTATGCGTAATGGCTTTGATGGAGAAGGCAGACAGAGTATAATCCTTCAAAAAACACAGCATGTGGCAAGAGGCACCATGGAGTGAGGAGAAAAATATGAACAGTTGGGGAAAAAAACCAGAAGTTTTGTCCATAGGATACTGCCATATTTCTGCTCTTGAATAAACAAGTGTCTCTCTGAAGCCAGGGTGACCTGCAGGCATAGAATGAGACTGCAAACATTCAAATACTTCTTTTTAAAGGCATTTTTGTCTCTGAATGTCTTTTTTTTTTTTTTTTTTTAACAAGTGAACAATTTTGTGTTGTACTTCCTATTTAATGGAAACACATTTGGAAGGCTTTTTGGCTGTGACCAGAGACATTCAGCGTTGCTAATTTAGATTTGTTTCTTTTGTTATCCTCTAAATAACTTGCTCTTTTCATAGGTATAGCTTTTCCAAATTGCCTTCGTCTGAATTCTTCTTTATTTTTTATTTCCTATTAACGCTGTTCTTCAAAAAATAAAGGCAAATTAAAGAAATACCAGCCACTAGACTGCAACTAATCAGTGAGATACTTCATATTTCCAGTCTTTTGAATACTGTTGAATGCTTCCTTACAATGGATATCAGATAATGTTCTCCATGCAGCACGAAGGCAAATTTCAGGCAAAAGCTTATCACTGCACATAAAATATTGCCCACTCTTCTGTTTTGCATTCATGCAGCCCCATTCTTGCTCACTATTAGCAATTCAGCAAATTGTAAAATAACAGCAATGCTGCACCTTCCTTGAGGAATATGC
The DNA here is from genome assembly GCA_013400215.1 of Cisticola juncidis. Lineage (NCBI taxonomy): Eukaryota > Metazoa > Chordata > Aves > Passeriformes > Cisticolidae > Cisticola > Cisticola juncidis. The sequence goes on along the minus strand of VXBR01011643.1, from coordinate 44,057 downwards.
TCCTCCTAGCACTTGCATAAATATTATCCCAATCAATAACCTAGTAATTAAAGTCACCAGCATTTTGGCCTTTTTACAAGACTCCTTAAAAACAAAATAAAACAAAACAAAACAAAAACAAAAACAAAAACAAACAAAAAAAAATCCAAACATTTCTTGCATTACTATTTCCAACTGCCTTGTAAACAGAACAAGAATCGTTCAGCCACCCCTTTGTCCTTAACCCCCAAATTAGCTATTGCTGTAAAGTCACAGAAAATCCTTCTGGTTTTCTCTGCAGACACAGCATCATTTCCTTACTGAGTATCACTTCTCCCTTTTCTTTCATTCTTGGTTTATCAAATAAGCCAGAAATTCTGACTTAGAGAATACCAGTTTTAGTTTTGTCTCGGGGTTCTTTTTCTTGAAGGGGATTGGTTTGTTTTGGTTTACCTTCAGTAAAAAAAAAAAAAAAAAAAAAAAA
>VXBR01011643.1:0-41645 GCA_013400215.1 Cisticola juncidis | reverse complement strand
CGAGGCGGCCGCCGCCGAGCAGCCCTGCCCGCAACCCGGGCAGCATCCCGGTCCGCAGCCCGCTCAGCCCCCGCAGCCGTGCTCACAGCCCTGCCCGCAGCCCGCTCAGCCCCCGCAGCCCTGCTCGCCGCCCGGTGCCTCCGCGCCTCGGTCCATCTGCACCTTCTGCCTGAGCGAGCAGCGGCAGCGGGTAAGGGCCGGCTACAGGACGGCGCCCTTGGAGCTCCCTCTTGGGGAGCGTGGTTATTGGTATCCCTCGCGGGTTTGGGATTGACCCAGCCAAGAGTTCTGTGCTGTCCTTGGTACTTCCTAACCTGTGTTTTTATCCATCGAACAGCACCGAGAAAGAGAGAAACCATCACCTGGTCCAGCCGTAACCGGACTCTGAACAGGCTGAGGGCTCGCACCGCTCCTGCTCTGACTGTGCCACTGCTCTGGGTAACATCGCCTCACTCGTGCTGCATGTTTACATTTAGATAGCACCGTCCTAAAAGAGTTACTTTTTAAGCCTATGCACTTTCTTTCATATTGTGAGGGTTTTTTCAGGGTGTTTTGCAAATGAAGTTCACTGCCTCTCTTGAGAGGGTTGCACCTGGTGCGGCAGCTATTTTAGCGCGAGAAATGTTAAACCTCAGCAGCCAAGCCCTGATCCTGATGCCTCCTAAACCTGTGTCGCATGATGAAACTTGAACTTGCAAACACACAGTGTCCCCTGTCAGGGGAGGCTGTCATGAACACGCCGTGCCCTCCGCCTCCAGCGCACCCGAGCTGCACGCAGCGCTGCCGCCCACTCCCCCAGCTGCACGCCAGTCCCTGGGGACAGCGGCTGATGCCGACAGCTGACATGCTTGGGAGGTCTCAGCGATGCTGGAAGATTATTTAGAGGCGTTCACAGAAAGTCGGGAAACTCTCAGTGAAAGCAGCGCCGTTGGCTGTGCACAGCGGCACGGGACGCGGCCAGCACAGGAGAGAAAGGGGAGAAGTGCAGTGTAAGCGATGCTCTCATTAGCACCGCCAGTCGTGCCAGCCCTTTAAATAGCACGGGGCACTCCTAAATCTGTCTGGCACGGAGGGTTTCCCAAGGGCTTCTACCCATCACCCAGGCTGTTCCATAATTGTGCCCTGTACATCGCTGAGGTTGTTTACCTTCCCTCAGTTTACTAACTTCTATATTTTTTTTTTCAGAAGTAACTCTAAAAGACATTTTCTAAAAAGAAAATAAGCATTTTCTATTTTCAGATTTGGACATTAGTGAAGCAGCAGGCTAAGATCTTAAACCCCAGTAATGCTGGATCCTAAGAAACACAGAGATAGGTTAATTTTGCAATGGTTTTTATAGCTATTTATAATTAATTGGACTTTAATTAATCTTGTTACTTTGGGAGGCACTCTGTACTCTTTAAGAGCTTGGTAACTGCACCACTCCAAGAAGTGCTGCAAGGAAAAGTTGTCTCCTTTTTCCTCTCCTGATGCCATCTGTGCAGTGCTCCTGGCCAGCCTTGCTCCCTGGCCAAGCAGGGCTCTGTGTTGTTCACTTTCTTTTCTGTACCAAGTTTTCTCTTCTTGCCCTACATGAGTGCAAAGAAAATCCTGGCAGTCGTTATGAAGGGCTTGGCAAGAGCAAGGCCGTGGTGTCTCCTATACAACTTCACATTTTTAATTTCCCTTCTCCCCTGCTCAACACACAGTGGCCACATTTTCTGTAGCACAATGAGGAAAAATCTGCTGTACCTCCAGAAATGCTATAGGCCCTTCCTTTGAATTTAAAGAAAAATACCCAAGCAAAGTCCCAGTGATTCCACATCACACCACTCTCTTCAGTTATTAAAAGCTACAGGCTGTGTTTATCTGGATTGAGAGGAGGTTTTTGCTTTTAGAAGGTTGCTATCATTAATCTTTTTTTAATGGGGAATTTTCAATTGCTGCCAGAGCATGGTCTTTGTTTGCTTTGGCACTGACTTGTGAAGCTGGAACTCTTTCCAGCTTTGTACACACTGTTTTTAAATTTTTGTCTTGTGTTGGCCTCTGTGTGTGGGTATAGAGTTCTACAAACATATCTTCCTGAAATTTTTTTAATCAATTTGAAAAAAAAAAGTCTTTTAAAAAGTTATTTGCTCCATAATTAAAGATGACCCTACATTCTTATGAACACATTAAACCACAGCATCTGACCTCTTTATGGACAACACTAATTTATTCATTTAGCTGTATCATTTCATATGATACCCTAAAATGGCAAAACATAATACAGTTTCAAACAATTTTTGGAAAATTTTGCACTGAGTATGCTCTGAATTTTGAAATTTGTAAGAAAGACAGTAAAAATATTTATTTCAGGTTTTCAAAATGCTCTGATTTTATTGCAGTTTTAAGAGTTTTTAGTGTAGCTCTTGGCAAATGAAGTATATTTAGATTTAATAAAATATCTTTATACTTAGTTATTAAAGGAAATGAGCACAACATGTGAGGTCCACTTTTGTACCAAAGTGTGAGCTGAAATCTCATAACTTGAAACTCTCATGAGTAATTCCTACAACCCTATAGGAATTTGGTATTCTCCCTCTAAATGGGATTTTATCTCCCTAGTTTTGTAAAGGATTTATACTTTTTAATGACAAAAGCAGGAGCAGGCCCTAACAACTTAGCCTTCTCTCCTGTTTAATGTGGCTCAGTGTAACATTAAATTCTTCTCTCTTTACTCAGGATAAACTGTTGAATTCAACCGAGCTTGAAGATTTTCTCAGGGTTTCAATTACTACATAATACAGGAATTTCAGTAACACTGATTGATTGTGGCAGAAATTAGACCCCAGAGCACTGTGGCTCAAATATTTATGGTATAGACAGATAACGTCTATCCAAAGCAATTATAAGAGTGATTTCTCTGAGGAATGTTTATATATGTGTAATTCTATGTATTTAAATTAGGAAAATTGGGGACAAATCCTTCACTTTGCTGAAATTTATTTGTAAGGTAAAACTTCTCTAACCCCAGGAGCCAAAAAAAAAAAAAAAGGAAAAAAAAAGACATAGGAATACAGGATTGAGCTGTTACTCTGTAATGGGTTTTCTATAAATCAAGAGGAAAAGAATTTAATTTCTGGAGACACAGATGAATTGAGGGCTCAGACTGCACACATAAAGAGCTCATCATCATTAGGTGTTTCACTGAGTTTTTACTGTATGAGATTCTGTGTCTTATCAGTCTTATTTTTTTAATCATGGAGCAGCATTGTTCATGGCATGCACAAGTATACAAGTCAAAATCTTGAGGGTGTCTGAGAACAAGTGCCTTACTTGATGCTGAGGCATTGGAATGATGTGAGTTTTTCCAGAGGTGCCAAACAGCCTCTTGTTCTGCAGATATTGGGTGTTTGACTTATTTGTGAGTGCATTCTGTTCTGTATGTCTGAACAGAGGCATGCCTGATGTCAGTCCCAGCTTTGTTTTCCTGTAAACACTTGGCTATTCAATTTACATGATGCATGAATAAGGCAGAAACAGTGAGATATATACCATTTGATCTCAGATCCTATTAAATTATTGTTAAAATAATCCAAGCGTAGTACTTTGTATACATCATTGTACTTAGGCTGCTACATCACTGGATAAAAACAGCACCAAGCAAAGTGAATAAATCATGTTGTTTGACTTTACTGGTTAAGTTTAAAGAAGCATTTGAACATAGTTCTTGGTTATTTATGAATTAATTATAATGTAAGTCAAAGTAGTTTCATATGTTAGCTTCTATTTTCACTTCTGTTCTACAAAACAGAAGTTTTCTTTCATGGAAAATCTGCTTCTTTACAAAAATCTGTATTTGTTTGCAAAACGTGATTATATTTGCTAAAATAAACAGTATTTTTGTTACTAATTTAAACAATAAACTGCAAAGACTAAGATGGAAGTTCTCTTCTATACCCTCTCAAGATACAAGTATTTAATCTTTTTCTTTACATTTTCAAATCTATCTCTCCAAGATTTCAGCAGCACACTGACATGTGTATGAATGCACCATGTGTGTGCATTGGCAGGAGAGAAGGGAGGTGGGTGGAAAGCTCGGGAAAAATGAGAAGTGAGCTCCTCTGCTCAGGGCCTGTACAAGATCCTAAATGCCAAACACAGGAGGGATGGAGGGAGGGAAATGATAGGGCAAAATGGAGGGAGAAGAAAGGAAGAGGTTGATTAATCAGTGGAAGTTCATTAGGGCAGACAAGCAAAAGAGCCCAGTGTGAGCAGTCCCTGCCGTGTTTCTGTGCTTTGGCCTGTTACACTGTGACATTGTTGACACTACACTGACAGAATATCACCAAAATTTATATAAAACCTAAAGTGACTGCCTAAATAACACCTCCGAAAAGAGAGAATGACATCTTGATTAATAGTAAGAGCTACTGGAAAATACAAGGTGAGGAGAAAGAATGAATATAAAATCAGCTAAAATAGACAGCATGCTGCAAGACATCTGTGAGATCTCGTACACCAGGGATCCTTTGAAGGTTGAAGAAAAGTGTTTCTAACAAATCAACATGAGGATTGTGGGGCACAAAAAGAAAATTATTACTGGGATAAAAAATACCATAGAGTTTCATCAAAGATTAGGGGGAAAGGCCATTTCTCAATAGTGACAATAACTAAACTGGGTGCTCCAGACATATTTCTTCAAAAACCTTCTCAAAATTTGAATATACATTCATACCCAGGCAGTGAAATCCATTAGCTGTTACAACATAATACAAAGTCTTAAAAACCTTGAAGATTCATCCCACTTTTGATGCTGTACAGCAAGGAACACAGGCTTCCTCAGAAAAGGAAGGAGAAAGAGAAGGCAGGGATGAATAAAGAAGAGTAACCAGTACCCACCATGGAGGATATCCCTGTGATGCCAAGAAATCTCCCTCTTTGCAAGGATTTGACATCTTGATACAAGTAAACTATGGTGCACCAAAGAAAGTGATCCCTGTTTTGGTGACAGAGAAAATATAACAAAATACTTAAGACAAAAGTTGTTTTAGAAAGGCATTATCTCCTCTCTTTCATTTACTACATTCATATCACAGAAGTGTTGTGAGGTTTTAATTAAACATTTGGAAATTGCTATGTGTTCTTCCAAAGGAGAAGCCAATACAAATAAGACAATTACACTGAAATGGGTGATGGAACAAGGAAGTGATAAAAGTAATTCTACTTGTTATGGCATCTCTCTCCAACATCTTATTGTATTTCCTTCACATTATTAAAATAAGCCCTACTTTCCAAGCATATGTATGCAGATCATTTTTAAATGCAAAGATTGCAGAAACAGGTAATCCTTTCAATAAGACAGTGGAGCTTGGTGGGAAGGGAAGGCATCTGTCAGGCCCAGATAAGATCAGACAGCTGTGCTCTATCCTGAAATGGTGCCATGAAGCTCAGTTTTCCTAGGGTAATAACATCTTTGGTGTAAAAAGCAACAAAATGAAGTGAAGTCTCCAAACAAATAACTAGACAAAACATGAACTCTCAGAGCTCATTTTAATCTAAAATACCAACTCTATATCCAGTGAAAAGATGCAGGATGAGAGAAGGATAACAACATCTTTACCAAACAGTAAAAAATGAAGGGCAGGAGGATCAATTCACTCCATAGTCTCAAATTAATCCCTTATATTAGAAACAAAGGTGACTTTAGCAACAAAAATCACTGCAGAGAGCCACTGGGACAGTAAGAGGGTTGGAACACAGGACATCCAGGACAGGCTGTGGGAAAAGAAGTGGTTAAAATGGAGACAAGAAAGCCAAGAAGGTGGAAATCCAACAGCAGCCTCACAACAGCTACACAGGATGGCAGAGCCAGGCTATTCAAGGGGCACACAATGATAGCACAAGCAGCAAAAATCACAAGTTGCAATAATTGAATCTTTATTTTATTTTGCTTACAGAAGAAAGCTTCTCACCACAAGCATGGTTAAGCACTGGAACAGGTCATCCAGGGAGGCTGTGGGAGCCTCTTCCTTGGAGAGCCTCAGAACTTGGCAGAGCGGGGGCCCAGTTGGGTCTAACTTTGAAGTCAGCCTTGCTTTGAAAATGGAAGATGTATCAAATAACTCAAAAGGTCCTTTTCAATCTAATTTTTCATGTGATTTTATGAAGTGATGAGTTTAGGGCTCTCTGGAAAGAAAGTTTGTAGAATAGAATAAAAAGAAAAATGCAAGGACTTCACAGGAAAAACCCATACTTTTAGTCAGTGCCAGGATCTATCCTGCCAGACAAGATGAGGAGCATCCAGGTATGCATATCAAGAGGGGAGCAAAAAAGATTCCTGGAGAAAGTAGGAACTCAACAGGCCTATAAAGGGGATTTCCAAAAATAAAAGCAGTCAGAGGCAAGGGTCTTTGTCTATCAGAAGGACCTCTCAGGTCTGAATTAGTAAAGCTTTTTAAATTATTTGTTTGGATGATAGTTAAATTTACATGTGACAACTTCAGAGGGCTGATTAGAATGTGGGATTAACTCACAGAAAAATAAAACAAGAAATGTTCTTAAAAAGATGTGTTTCAGTGTAGAAACATTAGTAGTGCCACACCCGGCAGGAATAATGCACCACACACACATATGATGGAAAATGACAAGCAGAAAATTATTTTTGAGGTGTTGCTTATCACAGACATGACAAGCCTTTACAAGAAAAGCAAACCCCACACTAGATGCAAATTTCACAAAGATCCCTTTTGGCAACATTTTCTATGATTATTAGAACTTCCCTGAATTTCGCCTGAAACATCTGGCTGGGTGGAAAATCTGTTAAAAGCGGTAATTAAGAAGAATATAACGAGTAGAGAGGTACACAGTCTTAACTACTGTGTCTGTGCAAATGAAATGATGGAGAGGGACTTGAGATCGTGAAAGCCAAACTAGGTAAGAGTGAAAGATTATATCTGTACCTTATTAACTAATAAATGTCTCCCAAAGACACCAGCAGCAATATAAAAAGAGTTTATGAAACCCTGAAGTTTTCAAGGGTTACATTTAAAGAACCTGTAGTGCTGCTACTGATTACAGCCTGAGAACATGCTAAATACATGCATGTACAACAACTGGACTACCAGAAATGCACAATAGAAGTTTTAGCATTGTGAGAGGTGTATCAAAGGTGATTCAAGATATATCCACAGGAAACAGCACCAGGCTGCAGGGAGCAAGGTCCTCCTGTGTGTTGTTTTGTTACCACTGCGACTGATTATTTTTATTTGCCACACTGCTCAAAGAAAACCTGAGTGGAAAAGAGGCTTTAATAACAGGTGCTGTGAAAGATAACAGTGTAAGTGAGAGTTTGTGGCTGATGTAAGAGGCAGCCTCTGGAACGCTCAGTATCTCCAGCAGTGTGAAACACCAACCCTGCAGCAGCCAAGCATAGGTCAGGCCCACTGAGCAGCAAGACAGACCCAAAGAGAAACGGCCAAGAGCAGCACCCCACAACATTCCTGTGCCACACAAAACAGAGCTGAAACCACCCAGAGGCAGGAGGAAAATCAAAGATCACTTTTCTTCTAATAAAACATGTTAGTGCTTATTTTAGCCTCTGCAATGGGATGGAGCAGAGACAAAATGTACATTATGGGGAGCCCCTGCATTCCAGCAAATGCCACAACATTGTCGTGTCCTCCATCCCACCAGACAATCCTTTGGCACATGGCAGCTGTCACCAATGCATTGCAAATGAGCAGATCCTCTTCTCTGCAGGAACTGTTTCTCTGCCATCTTGGTGTGTTTGCCTCTCCTCAACTGGCCCAGCTTTCCCCAGGATGGGAAATACACAGGAAAAACTACTTGAAATACCACTACCGTTAGGAAAACACTGCTGTTCTAGAAATGTTTTAATTAAGATGGTTAAACTGCTTAATTAAAACTATTTAAAAGGCCTATTCTCATTTCCATTATGGACTTTAGAGATCTTATGGCCTCAAAGAGTGCAAAGAGGTCCAAAAGTCTCCATAATGTAAATAAGAATTCATGAATTTATTTTCACTGGCATTATTTATAGTTAGTGATCTTCTCATGTTGGTTTAATTATCATCTGATTCTAAAAGGCTAATAATTTCACTCCATTACCCTCCAGATCTGCTTCTCTTTCACAAGTAGTTTAACAGATGTCAAAAACAACAAAAAAAAATTTAAAAAAGATTAAGAGTCAAAGTAATGCAGAAAATCAAAGCTGTTAAAACACAAGGTTGGGAAATTGCTGAACCAGTGATTCAGAATTTGTTGCTCACCACCTCCATCTGCTGAAAGTTTCTGTCTCTACCAGCAGAAACAGATCAGATCCTTTAGGTATCACTGCTCCTGGACTGAGAAAACAGCTTAAAATATACCAGTAGCAGTTTCAAATACTGCATTAGACAGTTGGTTCTGGTGGGTAAGGCTCTGGTTCCTTTTGCCAGCTCTGCTAGCTCCTTACTCTGCCACAGGCAAAGACAATACCCTCTAAAACTGTACAGTCAGGAATTGATAGAACTTACCTATCAATATCCATCTGATTTTTCAACAAGATTTGGGTCTTTGAAAATTAAACTAAGGTTTTATGGGGGAAATTTTGCAAGGATTGAGATGTTGAATAAAAATCATAATGCATACAAAGATCAACATTACATACACACAAACCCCTTTCTGTTCATGTACTTCCAGATCAACCAGGACCTGAAAGACAAGAACTGACCAGTGTGGAAAGGAGCAGGAGCAGAGGGACCATCTTTGTGTATTCCAATTAGAGAAAATGATCAAAATAATGTGGATTTATTTGAAATGGTGGACATCAGCTGAGAAGTGATGAACAGAGAATATGTGTTTGCTACCAGCTTACTTCCTCGAAGACACAGGGAGAGAGTATTCCTTCTCCATCCCTGCTGAGCAAGGCCAGCCATGCACAGGGAGGAGGAGCTGGGAAAGGAGCTGAGCTCTGCTCAGTGTGTTTGTTCCTTTTTGCACTCCCAAAAAGAATTGAAATTCTGATTCAGTAACTTAGCTGAAAACAGCACATTCTGCAATTTCCACTGAGTGGGTCCCAATGCTCAACTGCTGCTCCACAAGCAAATGTCAGCAGAGCAGCTGAGCCACACACAGGCCTGGGAGGGAAAGGGAGAGCTGAGGAGCCTGGGAGGAAAAGGAAAATCTCAGTGCTGACCAAGGAAAATAACAAAACCCTCTTCTCTTTGGCTACTTGATGACATATGGTGCATGGTTTGAGCTTCCTTGTGAGTCCCTGTCAAGTTAACTACCAAGCAGAATTGGAATATGACACCAGATAATGTCACAATCCCAATTTTTTTCAGGACTGGTACTCCATTATGCTCCCATTTTAGGAGGAAATGAAACCTACAGCCCACCTTGCCTCAATATGTAAGAATAGGTTTCTAATAACTCTGTGTCACCTTGGAAAATTAAAATAGTACCTCTCGTTCTGATTGTATATGAAAGTATAGCTAAAACAAATTTCATGGCACTGATTAAGTGTCGTGTTCACTAAACTTTCCAATCCCATTATGGATCTTTCTATATTGGTGTTTGCGGAGGCTGCACGGTGAGTAAGAAAAATCAGATTTCAGGTGCTCACAAGCATGACAAATAGGCACTGAAGTGGCCTTGAGCACTGCGATGCAGTAACAGAGAGGAAATTGCAGCATTCAATATTCTGAGGTGCCTGAGCCCTCTGCAGATGGCTCTTGGATAGTTGTTTGGAATCTAGCAAAAAGAAATCATCCAGTTTTGTGAGGGCTTGTTTTTGTTTTGCTTTGACACTGCCAAAGTAAATAATTTTATGCAGACAGCATTAAAACGTGAGCAACAATAACACACACACTAACTTGCAGCTCTTACTTTAGGTGCTCATGTCTAAATGAAATTAATGCAAGATTTAGCAAGTTCTTCATAGAGTAACAAATCTCCAGTTCCAGGAGGCTACTGTACATTTCTGTGTTAATTAGGAGCTTTGTGGAATTTAATTCAAGGTTGCTGACAGAAAGGCTTGTGATGAGGAGTATTTTAAACCCATGACTGACAGTAACAGCAGTGCTGCAGTCTATTGCCTTAGTTGGACTATGTGTTCTGCCCATCTTCATTTCATGAAATAACTTGATGCTTAACAACTCATGAAAAAAACATATATTTCTGTATGTTAATCTTTGTATCATTCTGCATTTTATAATTAAAATGCAGAAAATCAATTATAAGCTTTTATTTTGGGGGTTTTTATTTCTAGGTGGCAAGTAGACCAGTGGAAAGAGATGAATTCATAGTTGAATAGATGATCTGAAAATATTTATGTATTATATAATCCATTTAGACATTCACTTTCAGTGAATGAAGACAATATCAGCAGGTATCTAACAATTAGGTGTCACTAGGAGATGTGCAAAGATAAATTTTAATCTGTTATACTGCACTGAAATTATCAAGGTTTAATATTTTTAAATTAAGAGCTTCACTGTTTTAGGTTTTCATATATATGGAAGTGCTGCAATTCTGAAATAAATTTTAGTATTAAAAAAGTCACAAAATAATAGAATAGTGGTATTTCCTCTTTAAATTGTCAAGCACAGCAATTGTGGGTCCCAGCAAAAATTTCTGCTTTATTAACACCAACCTCCCTGATCTTCCAACAAAAATAATTCTGTATCTTCAAATAACATTAACTGAGATTAGCTTGTAGGTTTAATCAAACATGTGGAACACAGATCAGAGCAACAAATTGGCTATTACTCAGTAATATGCACAGGTGTGACCCTGCAAAGGTCAACAGCCAGGCACTTTGTTCAAGTATGGAAAGTTAAAAATAGCCTGTGCAAGTGTAGTTTATATAAATTGGTGATGTACAGTAGCCTTTGAAGGCAAGTAAGAGTGAAAAAGTGTATTTAATTACCTAAAATTTAATTGACCTGTACAGGAGAAAAATATGAAAGATGAACAATCCAGCAGCTTTATGAAAGAAATGAAGTGGTACTTTATAAGACTGTTAGAATTTCTATTGATTTTGTGAATAATCGTGTCCTTGATTATTTTATCTCTCTTTCCACACATTCAGCCATCCCCTGCAAATGAAATTTAATTATTGTTTAGACAGAATCTGAGCACATCCTCAAGCAAAATAGTACAACCAGCTATGGCACAACAATTCAACAGCTCCCTGCAGCAGTACACAGAATCCATCCAAAATTGGATTGTGTCCCAGCGTGCTGCCAAACCACAGTTCCCTGCCTCTCCTTGTGTTATCAGACAAAGCCAAGTCAGCCAAAGGATGAAATCAGGTAGCTGCTGGTGGAATTCCTGTTTCTCCCTCAAAGCCAGAACTGCAGAGCCTCAGGACCAAGCCTGCCTCCCTGCTGGTGGCCTCTCCTTCGGAAGCACAGAGGGAGGAGAGGTCTGTGTCCCTCCTCACCGAGGGAGAACTGAGTTACTGCCAGGAGGAAAGCAGCACGTGGGGGATCAGTGCTGTGGTGACACCCAGGACATCCCAACATCACAGGGCTCATCAGGTCACAGCTCCCAGCTGATGCTTCAGACTGGCTGAAGACTCAGGCAGGAAGCACAGCACCAGTCAGGCCAAGATCTGGTCCAAAATGGGAAAACCCACTTAATTTTGAGATGTTCTTTATGCCCCCTTTCAGAGGAAGAAGAGTTCTTTCAAATGCACCAAGCACTGCGCCCGGCCATGACATTTCTGTAAAGGTTGCAGGAGTACAAACAAGAGCTGGACTCAGCAGCTGCCTGTCATCTATGCCAGTTCTGGATGCCAGCATAGAAGACTGATTTAAAATTGCATGATGTGGTACATTTAAAATGTACATCAAAAACCTGAATTTTTACAGGCTGGATTCAGCTTTAATTTTATAAGTACATCTTGTCACATTTTCCAGGCAGCTTAACCTTTTGAAAGTATTACCTATTAGTGGGCCAAAACCATCTTTTAGGTTTAGAAGGGGTTTAAATTCAAAATATACTTGGCACTTCTGTTTCAAGTAAAGATTAAAAGCTGATAAAAAAGAGTCTCACACTGGGCTAAACCCATCCCAGAATGGTGTTATAAATATGCAGAGGCTACAGGGAATAAAAACAACAAAAAAAGACCTTTCTTTCAGAAAGAAAGCTTCTTCCTTCTCAGGATCAAATGCGATCCAAGAGAAAATGGTGAAAACTATAAATTTTACACAGAATGAGAGTCTGCAGCAAAATATAGAAATATTCTTCAATAATATGTAAGAGAACAAGGAAATAAGCATCAGTTTATAGCTCTAGATTGAGACACCCAAGTTAATCTCTGAATACTCACCAAGATGACCACACTCAAGGTCTGAGTAAAGATATCAAACTGCAATGAGACTGAGGAATGGCTGTTACTGAACCCAAAGGGAAAGTAAAGCTTGATGTTCTCAATTTGAACATGTCCAACAGTCACCACTAATAAAGTCTGATAGCATGATTTCTCTAACAAACCTAATTCAGGCTTGACAAGAGAAAATGCAAGTGTGTGTTTTAAAAGGTTGAGCAGAGTCACTTGAGAACTACAAATTCACAGGTATGACCTCGGGAGTTTGTGAGTCTTTAGAACAGTCTTGGAAAGGTTTGATATAATGCAGATATAATGCAGATAAATGGAGATAAAAAGGATGGTCCTGCACAATGACCAGAAGAGCTTTTACTCGTACATTTTCTCAAGAGAGAAAAAACAAAGGAGAAAAAAAAAAAAAGAAAAGAAAAGAAGAAGAAAAAGAAGAAAAGAGAACCAGAACAAGACTCTACCCATATTTGCAGGCCAATGAGCATATGCAAGTGGAAGCTGGAGCCCTGGAGTTTTCTGTAATATTCCATGTGCAGCTGTGAATGCCTGCACTAATGCCATCTAATCTGCAGAGCTCTGGGCTGAGGGCAGGCAGTGTTGGCCACAGCACTGGAGTCATCCACTGCTCTTCAAACACTGAAACCGAATCCTCTGCATCCTCCTGGGCTCCACCAGAAGGGAGCAGATGGAGCCTCACTAAGCTGCTCGTTCAGACACAAATGCATAATAAAGCAGTGAACATTAGGGGTTTGACACAATACCAAAGCACAGGAATGGTTTTACTAAAAGTGCTTCTCACTTGAACCTTTCTCTGATGCTTCCAGTAGAGGGAGAGTTCATGACTTAAACCAGAACTAGCAGCATACAATTAAACCTGAGTAAACCTGGTTTATTTAAAAAAGAAAAAAAATTGAAACTAAAGAAAAGACCCTTTGCAACGGCACAGTCTGATTCTGCTTTTATTTGATGCACCAATGTCAAGCAGCTTTGCAATTTGTTGTTTGCATCCTTGCAATGAAGGCTCATCCTTGACATCCTGCACTAGGAGAATGCCTTTCGGTTTGCTTTTGGTTTGGTTTTTTTGGAAAGGTCTGACAATTTTGTTTTTCGTTCCTACTGCAGATGAAATATGGAAGGGTTTTTTCTCTTTCCTGTAGTAAAAGCTTTAGAGAACAAATAAAATGAAGATGAAAAGTTCTTCTTGCTCAGCTTTTTAATTTAAATATTTTTCTGCTTTATTTTTTTTTCTTAAAAAAATCATTGAAATCTTGAGGTCAGTAGTAAATGTGCCATTCAAGTATCTCTTTTTCCTGAAACCATGGCAGAAATCATGCATCCCTTTGGGATAAACAAGCTGAAAGAAGACCTTCTTTCCCATGTTCTTTCCCAAGTTCTCTTTCCCATGACTGAAGTGAAATTGCTGGTGCCACTAGATTATAACTTCATTTTAAAAGAGTTTTCTTAATAAATGCAAAGTAGGATTTTGACTACACACAAAGATAGACAGATAAGGGATCCACAAGAAGAATAAACCTCAAAAGAGTTTTCTCCTTCTTTGTGGATATCTTATTCTAATTCTGACATCTTTCCTCCTCACAGAGCAATTCTGACTGCAAACCTTTCCAAACCATCTCTTTCGAGTTCAGGAACATTTTCACACCATTTTGTGATCTGATGCATTCCAGCCACTCACATTTGGCCTTACTGTTTTGTCAGGATGCATTCCTGTCTCACTTTACTAAATACCTTGAGGACAATATGTGTTACAGTTGGGCAAAGAAGAGAATGTGAAACAAAGTCTTGATTCTGAATTCCCTGACCAATCTTGTCATTCAAATAAAAATAAAGAGTATGGAATAAATCCAAAGAGGAGAAAGAGAACACAGTTTTCTGTGCTTATTCAAAGAATAATGATGTCCTAGGGGAGACAATAAATGAAAATGAAATTCTATGAAGGACACCACCAGTACATCTGGTGAACCTTGTAGGAAAACTCAACAACAAAATCAATTACAGAAAACTATTTGTGAGGCTGCTAAATAAAGCAAGCTAGGAATAAGACCTTTGAAATGCATCTATTGTAAACTGATTTCTAATACTTCAAAATAATTATTCATAATCCAGGTTGAGATTCAATAAGGATATTTACTCTGTGCTTGCCTCTTCTTTTGTGCAACCTGATTTCCTATAAATTATCAGAGAAAGAGAAACATGGCAAAGCTCTTCAGCACAGAGCACACCTTGTACTGTTCTGCTCAAAACAATCCCTGCATGTGCCCAAAAGTTGTGTGAGTGTTTGAGGAAGTCCATCCATGTGCTGTTTTGTTCTGCATGGATGTTTAACCTTGTTGATTTTTATGTAAGAGGAACAGCAAAATTAAAGTGCAGAATACCAGAGTCTCATGCTGCACTGTTTCACAAATATACTGGCTACACAAAGTCCAGCAACATCCCAAAATCAACCTTTTGTAGCAGGTATAATAGTGTATTTTATATATTCTACTCATTTAAAAGGGATAATCAGATTTTCATCTGATTGTAACAATTATCTCTTTGTGCTGAAACTAAGCACAATGAAAATATTCTGAATGGATTTTGGAAAGAGTGGGATAAAGTCACTGAGTGAACTGGAGTAATGCTTAACAGAATGGCAGAAACAAATCCACAGGTTTGCTATAAAATAATTGTATTAAAAAGAAAAGAAACAACAAACCAACCAGAATGCACACATACTTCTAGCCCAGTGCTTCAGCACATAACTTATATTCATTAATGATCACAATGCACCCCTCTCAGTTTTAAGAGACAAGTTCCCAAATCCTTATGCAGTGCTTTGAACTCTGAAAGTCTTTTAATTGAAAGAGACCTGCACACTTCAGCAGTACCTAAATGTTTCATGTAATCCAAAATTCATCTGAAAGTTCAAAGAGATTCATGTATAAAGTATTGGTATTTCAAGTGACCAACTCTTAACCTGTCAAATGATATATCTTAAAAACTACAGCAAGAATCTCTTTTTAGAATACTTTGGTCTGGTCATATCAATAGCAGTAAAGCTTGGCAAACACAGAGGCTGTGGTTGAAGTTCATGTCAATATAGCACAAGGTCCAAGAAAGACTTTCTGTCTCACTAAAAGCTTTTCTAAAGATTGAACTAGAAAAATGCTAATGCTATTGTAAGATTTCTCTGCACTGCAGCCACATTCACCTGCAAGAGCTTCCCGCACATTGTCAAAGGCATTAAACATAAATATAAGTAATGAATATTAAAAAAAAGGCCTTTTGCACTACAACAATAAGCATAGTATTTACATTTCAGGAACTGCTGAATGATAACAATCATACTCTGAAATTATTTACTACAAAATTTGGGCCACTAAAATAACTCAAAATATGCAATTTGCAAGTACAAGAAGAGCTGAAGGAGAAAAACCCTTGGTTCTTATTCTTGCATCATATATTATAAATTAAAAATTATCTCTATCCAAGTCTTAGAACATTTAATAATTACATTTCCATCTTCTATTTTCCATTGAGGTGTGCTTCATTACACAGGTGCACAACTGAGTAGGGATGCTCTGACTGACCTCTCCGTTCTCTTAAAAGTCCAAGATGAATTCCCACTTACTATAAATGATCAAAGTTTTATAGACTAATGACAGTTTAAAATACTTTTCCCCCCACTTTTACTGCAGTCCTGTCATTAAGACTAACAATCTAAAGTAGCTAAGAGAATGAGTAAGCAAGATGATTTACACAGATGATAGTGCAATGGTAAGAAGTGGGAAAAGATCCTTTCAGATTTTTTTTTGTAGCTGAAGCATTAAAAAGATTTACACCAAGGTCTTTAAGTGAAAAGAGAGCATTGCCAAAGAGGTCTGGCAAGCTCTTCTATCAATAAAATACTCTGCCCCATAAATTTAACCAAACTCTCAGCTTAAAACCTGATTAGCACTACAAGGAGTTGCCTTGTTACCAGAGAAGCCCACCAGCCCAGTATCCAAAGGGTCTGATAAAAATCAGACAAGACAGCAACACTTCTATAAAATTTTCATGGCACCTCTCATACTTTTTATTTTCCATGATGTCACATACAAAAGTTGAGGAAATATTTAGCATGAGAAAGCACAGGCTCTAATACAGAACAAAGTCATATTGAAATTATTTAGGGTTGGGCACAGCAGTAAAACCTTGTATGTCTCTGTACCTGGCTGATCTGTACCTTTATAGCAAGATTTACAAAAATCATGGCACAGGGTTTAAGTTTTTTCAGAGTGTTCTTCAGTAAGAGGTCAATTTAGAACAAGCTTGTATCTTTTTCATAATCCAACTCCTACTGTTTTTGTTCATCAGAAATAGCCTGAGTTCAGGTGTAGGGCAGGTTCAGATCAAGGCTTAATTTTATGACTGTATCAGTACATGTATTTGACATTTGAAAGCAGCAGTATCTGATACAGTTCACAACAAAATTTCAAGACAAAATCACAGGAAGAAAACAGGAGGTTTGCTGTTGCTCAGTATAACATTGTTTGTTTGGTGCTAAAAATGGGCTTAAGGTTGTGAGCCATGAGTGTTTTGACAGTCCTTGCTTCCAGATCAGCTGTTCATGACATTTCCATCAGCTATCAACTTGGATTGCAGCCCATCGAGATCTAGAAAACAGGTGCCATCCACTTTTGGACTTCACCCAGAAAGAGTAGGGAAGATACTCGTATGTCCTTACCCTCACCCTGAAAGTCTGAATAAAGTGATAAACTTTATATAGGGAACTCCAGCAGTCAGATTGCAGCAGGAAGAAAAGCAGGAGGCCAAAGAGGTGGACAAGCAAAAGGCTCTGCAGGCTGCTTGGTTTTTATGCCTCATCTCTGCTGAGGGCAGCAGGTTGCCCCATCCAAATATCTCTGAGCCAAATTCTTTAACCTCCAAACAAATACAAACAACTACACAGAAATCCACTCAGGTGGAAGCCAGGTTTGCCTGCTGACCAGTCCACACATTCTGTGCAATTCTGCTTTGAAACTGAATCAGGACACAGCCTTGGGTAACTGCTCCATCATAGTAGTGCTGAGTTTCTATGGAAAAGTTTGAGAAGCAGCTGGATATCATTCAGGAATTGTTGTGCTCCTTTAGCTAAACCAGGGTGGAAGAGAAAGCCACCAAAAAGGGAGGAGACTTCCATAACCAACACCTTTCCTAGATCACTGCTGTGATTTGGCAGTCTACAGGCAGCCAGAAGTGTCAGGAATTGAAACAATTCTGGTTACACAAAGGTTACAAACCTGGCTGGCAGCATTTACAAACACAGAAAGAGGCAGATCCCATTCCTCTTTCTGCTCAGCCTTTCCTCAACCAAACTTTGAGCAGTTGCATGTCCAGTTTGCAATTCTCCAACTTTCACCCAGGTCTCAGACTACATACTGGACACTATCAACACCCAGTTGTAGTGTCAAAAAATCCAGGTATTGGCATGGTAAAATAACACCAAAAAATTAATAGGGAGCCAACATGCATCAAAGGAAAGTCAGCCTACAAGTTTTATTCCTAATCTTTTATCTGCATCAAAGAATTTACTTCTCTATCCAACCACAGATATTATCTACTGCTGTCTAAAATACAGTTAGTGTTTCTAATGGTATTCTGGTTGAGATAAGGAAAAAAAAAACCTGAAGGTTACTCATGAAAGTGGTTGCCAGTTTCTTGTTGGTCAGAATTATAATTTTTACCAAATAAATTCACTGTTTCAAATTATAGGAGAACCTGTGCCAGCATTGCTTGTATTCATTCAGAAACATACATTCACATGTACACAGGAAGCTCCAAAAATGAATATGTGCTAAACAAGAAACAGGACAGAATGTGACCTTCATGCCAACAAATATTCAATTGAACACAGAGATTTTAAGCTGTTTTAGGAAAATGCTTGTTTCACATCCACCGGTTTGGAGAGCGAATCCTCTTCTGCAAATGCAACTACATCAGCTCTCCAATGGCAGATGGCAGGAGTGATCATAAACGGAATGATTTTACTTTCTGCTCAACACCCAGTTATCAGGATTTTTATTTAGGTTCCTTTTTCATTGAAATTAAGTAAGAGCTGCATCTATTTTTTTCATTCAAATACAAAATATTTATGAAAAAATAGCAGGAAACTCATAGAAACACAGCATCTTCCCTCTCACTCCCTGTCTTAGCATCTTGTACAGCAGCCTGAGAAACCAAAACAGGTCATGCATTGAAAAACAGTTTTCAGAACAATTCATTAAAAGCACTGAAGAGTGCTTGTTGCTCTCCTGTTCTCCCCAGATGATGTGTTGACTGCACATCATATATACAAGCCCTCATTCCTCACAGACCTGGTCCCAAGAGAGAGTTAAAAGAGGGAAGACACATTACTCATCCAGGTATGAGAAGTTAAAAACGCTCAGAGAGGATTACAAATGTCATTTTTCCCACTGAAGCTCTTTCATGCTAAGTCCTGTTCACTGGACACATTCTCACAAGCGTCCCCTTTGGCTGCACAGTTGTAGAACTATCTCAAATCCAAGTATATTCCTTGAGGGAAATGTAGACTATTTCTCTTATTTTCAGTGCGTTGGGAAAGACATGAAACTTATTAATAAAAAAATGTTATTTCTCTCCCATATTTTTACTCTCACGTGAAATACAACTTTTTCATCCTGCATATACAGAAGTTGTGCAGAATTGTGATTTATAGCACTTGTTTCACCCACTTTCATTACAGTTTTTGTACTCCAAATAATTTTCTTTTTGTTTTGTTCGACTTCGTATTTCAA
The DNA here is from genome assembly GCA_013400215.1 of Cisticola juncidis. Lineage (NCBI taxonomy): Eukaryota > Metazoa > Chordata > Aves > Passeriformes > Cisticolidae > Cisticola > Cisticola juncidis. The sequence continues at coordinate 22,541 of VXBR01011643.1, read as the reverse complement.
TTACTGGGTTTTCTCCTACAGTGTATGAATTTAAAGTTATGGAATTTGTTGCAGAGGCCTGCTGTCAGTAGATGGCAGCATGTGGCTGCTTAGCACACAGACTCTGCCAAAATTCTTACAGAGGAAACAAACTCCCAGACAGAAAGAGCTGGGTCTTTGTAAACTCCTATTCCTACATCACTTTCCCAGCAAAATAATGCAGTCATGTCTCTGACAAAATCCTTCAGGGCAGAGTCAAACTGGGAAGCTTTCCTTGGTTCTTAGTTTGGTGTTTGGTTGAGAATTTTTTTTTTCCCCAAACAGAAGTGCAGCAGAAATAAAAAGATTTCTGCAAAGCAGAGATAATCTGGGTAAAGTCTCTTGGTACAGATACTCAGAAAGGCTTGTAAATTTGGAACTCCAGCCCTGTATCTGAAATTCAAGACATCAGTTCTAGCAGCAAAACCAATTCTTGTATCTCTGCCTCTTCACAGTTCTTGACTACACAGGGTACTTTCCTGCTATATGACAATACACACACATATATAATAATGTTTCTTTCTTTCCTACCTGTATAAAAGGATGCAGCATTGTATCCAGGAGTATACACCTAAAAAATTTCAAAATAATGCATTCCAAAATTTCACTCCTCTCTCATCTGGTTTTCATATGATAATTTAAATGGAAGCAAATCCCAGCTTAGCACCATGTACATATTTCATTCATTCTAAAGTCCTAATTCTTTACATTCCTAAAACCAAAATGGTCTTGAGAAAATGTACACAGCTATTTGCACTTGCAATCTACAGTTTGCTTCTCTGAGTAAGTAATTATATTAAATGCTGTGGGCAATATAAAAAAGTGTATTTCTGTATGCAAAGTTTATTTCAATTTACATGATGTGGTTCTTTCAGGTTAGGAAGTTTAGGGTTTATTTATAACAGAGTTTTCACAGTGGATAGAAACCCCTTCTCTCCTACCTTTCACTTTCTGACAATATAGAAGCTTAACAGAGTATTTTTCTGAAAATTTTATATAAGTGTTAAGAATCCACAAACAGCTTACATGCATCCCCTGTGTCATGTTGGTTCTACAGCCAGAATTACTTGGTCATTTCAAAACAAATGCTAAAGAATCTCTTTTAGGTTGCTGGTGTGTTTTTCTTACCTGACATGATTTCTTTAGCCTTATTCTGTCCCTCAGAAGCAGCTGAAATTCCACTTTTCCCTCATTGCAAGTAGGAGCTGATTCAGCACTGTGGGGAAAGAAAACCCTTTTGTCAAACAACATAGAGCTTTTAAATTACAACATATCACACAATTGATCTTCATAAAGCAAGGCCTCAGAAGGGCCTTCTGACACATGAGAGCTCATGGATGTTTTTAAAGCAGCAAGTCCATTTGTTTTGGGCCTGGCAGGGTGGTGGAGATGGCTCCCATGCCAGCCTCTGAGCCCTGGGCACCCAGTCCAGGGCCTCTCCCTGCCCAGCCCTGCTGCCCCAGGGCTCCCAGTGCCCCTCAGGAGGAGCATGTGCAACCCCAGCTTCCCCTGGCAGCTCCTCAGATTATTTAATCTCCAAAAGTCCATCTGTCAAGGAACAGAAGTTGAAACCAGCTGCTCATCCATGGAGATTTTTTCATCCAATTATTGCCACAGACTAGCTCAAAAAGCCCAAATTTCAATATGCCTTTGAAATTCGGTGTGCTTTGAGTTGCAACAGATGAACTGCAAAGAAGGCTGCAAAAATCCTTTGTATTGCTAAGCAGTATTAATGAAGTAAAATTATGATGGGATTTAAAGATCCCAAGGTAATGACAATTAAAATAGCATCAATTATAGCGAAGAATGGCAGTAAAAGGTCTGCATCAACCTAATACTGTAAATACAGGGAAACACAGGATACTTTCCACTTCTCCAGGTTCTAATGCTGCCACAACATTTCCTACCTGCAACTATTGCTTTGCAGTTTCTGGGCACACCTTACAAACAACATGGCAACTGACAACACAATTCTTTATGTCTGTGATAAATATTCTTCCCATCCTTTGATTTCTTTTTTATGACCTCTTTTTCCTTATTACCTTACCATTAATCTCTATTTCCTCCCCAACTTCTCTCTCCAGGTGTTTTCTCCTGTACTTCTTCAGATCTTAATAAATTTGATGTATAATAACACTGGGGGAAGGGAAGAATCTTCTCTAAAGCAGCATTTAACAAAGATAAGGTTAAAAGAGGGGCAACAGGATCTAATGTCATTATATATTTAAATAGTGCTAATAGTGCATGAGCAGGCATGCCAGAATTCACCAGCTGTCCCTAAAGGTACAAGCCAGCTTTCTGCCTCCTCACATTAGAGCCCAGTTTAACCTCTGCTGGAACACATCTCAGCACAAATAGATTGTAAAACCTCCTTCACTACAACCAGTCTGATTTACCTGCCTTCAGAAATGTTCAGAGTTTTTCTGTAGAGTTAGAAAGTCAAAGATTACACTGATAGTCACATAAAATTAACATAACAAAACTTAAAACATAAAAAAAAAATAGTAGAGTTAAAGCAGAGTAGATGAAGTAGCATAACAAAATATTTTTCACAGCTATCTATATGTATATGGAAGATATATCTGTATATTTGTATACATAATCTAAATATGATAGGTATTTATACAGATATATAGACATATGCCTATATAATAAAACTGATATATAAATAATATTTTCTGTGTGGACAAACTACGATATCATCAAAATAAGCAGAATTTGGCATAAATTTGAATGGGAATTCATACATGGGAAATAGTTCTGGACATAGAAACATGCAAGAAATTAAAGCACAATTTAGCAGAGGTAATGAGGTGATTGTGCTGTGTCCAGCTAAAAGAGCAGCCATTGAGTTGCAGGTAATGACATCTGATCCTGACAGTTTCAAATGTTTAGGTTAATTGGCACCTAAGTGCAGCTAGAAAACAACAGATCAAAATTTATAAGGAAACACATTCTCACACTCTGACCTCACTATTAAGAAGCAAATACAGGACCTACACATGAGAAAGAGAATGAATTTCTAGAGAAGTGTGTGAATAGGAAGAATATATTTAATTTTGGTAATGTTCATATGGATGTGTAGCTTTTAGTGTTTGCAATCAGTTTTTTCAGGCCACAACATGTAACACTTGTCTTGATTGAGTCTGCTTCTGGAAAGGATTTACTCTTGTCTTGGATAATCTTCTGGGACAAAATGCTCTCTGGCAGCCTGCTGTGCTTGTATCTCCCAGTTTTCCTTCAGAGCTTTTGCAAAAGGAGTTTGGTATCATAAAAATTTTCTCTTAAATTCTAATCAGACAAGCTGGTATTCAGTTAGGGCTTTTATCACCCAAGAGGAATTATATGACTGCTCACTTATAAGCATCCTTTAGCTCCAGATCCCTTATAATTTCTCTAGGTTAATAAAATATATCATGAATCACACCTTCTGCAAGCTTCCATAGCTGTGCCAGGTGCCATCAGTGGCAGATTTTGGCAATGAAGCACCCTCAGTTCAGCAATCCAACCAGACTCAGTAGTGAGTGCTGTCCTGATGAACTCTCTGTTACAGACACAGAAACCTCAGGCAAGATTTAACTTTGGAAAACTGTTGGAAACCTGATTTGTGTGGCAGAGCTGGAGGTGGAAATGAACTTTACACTTCATACACTATAAAGCAAACATTACCACAGCTAGAAGGTTAGAGCTGCTCCACATCAAGAACAGAATACTTCACACTTCTGTTTAAGCCTTCATAATTTTACAGTCCAATAAAATGTCTCAGGTTTCACTCAGTCTTTCACAGTGTATTTTCTGACACTGCCTGCACTAGGCAGTGCTTGTCTTTATGCAAGTTCCTGTAAATAGTTTTGTTCCTACAAAACTATTTCATTTAACTGTTTATAAAACAACTTCTCAGTTCTAACACTGCCAGAAAAGTTTCAAATAGAGCATCTGTCCCTCTAGTACCTTCCCTGCATTCACCAATGCTTTGGAAATGAAGCCACATCTCAAAAATCAGGCCTGGATTACAAAGAGGTAGTGCAGCTGCAGAAGCCAGCGGTGATGCACTGAGCCTCAAAAACACAAAAGGTCTGAAGATTATTTTTAATAACCTGGCCCCATCTTGAAGGAGAAGAAGGAATTTAAAAGGTGAAAAAAGATGAGGCATGAGATAATCAGCTTAGATAAACCAAAGGCATGATTTGATGAAATTTGCTCTGCAGTCAAATTATTTGCTACATAACACTCACACTCTGGGTCACTTTAGGCAGCTTCTAACAGGCACAAAGAGATTCGGGAAGCAGGGGACACACCCTGTAAAAGTACAAACCACTTAATTAATGTCCAACACACAAAAACAATTGCTAGAATAATGAGCTACCAATCCAATCCTTGAGAAGTTCCTTGCTCCAGAGGTGACTCCAGATGACTGCTCCAAACAGCATTTACCAGACAGGAAGATTATGTGAGGAGGCTTTTCTCTGTTTATCCTTGGGACAGGTTGAACCTTGGTGCTGCAGAGCTGTCATCTTAGCTTTTGTGTGCTTCTTAGAACCATGTATTTTTCTATATTTTTTTTCCTTTAGAATCTTTGAGCTGCCAATTCTGCCCTTCTCACCAACCTTATCTCAGCATTTTCACCTTGTTTCTTTGTACAGCTCTATTCTGTGCAAGCTTTTCCTACACAGACCAGCAGGTTTCTCAGAAGTCTGAGCTGGGGCTGCACAAACATTGCTGGATCTCGGATCACAGACAGCTGAACCACTGGGAGGAGGGTTACAGGGACAACAGGCTATTCTGGAAAGCTATTGGCGCTCTCTTGTGAAGAGCCATTGCTTTCATTGTCAGATCACGTTGCTGCGAGGGAGCAGAACACTTCATAAAATAAAAGAACCTCTTTGCATCTCATTCAACTCTGACACAGCAGTGAGAGCAGCAGAGGATTCACACAAACGCAGACAGAAGTACATAACAGACCTCTTCATTTGCACTAAGAAGTTAAGCAACAATAAGCCTACTTAGGCCTGCAGATGGTTCAGTGCCTATAATGCTTGGCTTGGGTTTTAATGCAGAAATATCAAAAGCTGTTAGTGGCAATGCTGAATGACCTCCTGCCTACAGTCAGTGATTTGCTTTTAATACTGAACACGATCTACAGAGTGACTGATCATATTTTGAGTCTCATTAGGCAGTCACAAATGGAGGGGAAGAGACACAAGCTAACTCTCTCTGCCCTGCTGAGCAATAGCAGGATAAAGCACTGCCAGCCCTCACAGATAAGAACCTGCACGCTCTGGGAATGCAGCAGCAAGAAAAGTTTGGTGTGTGCAAACAGCCTAAGCAACATGTGCCAGATGTGACACTGCAGGAAAAGCACAGGAAATAAAAAAGTCATCATGGATATAACATCCTTATGTGTGGCACTCTGTCTCTCTTGTGAGATGAAGAAATTTCCATATCCTACCAGGCAATCACATCTAACTGCATGACCCCACTGCTTTGTTCAGTTGAATGGCTAAGTAAGTATTTTCCATCTTTGCTCAGATGGAAGGCTCTTAAAATGTCACAGTATTCCAATACTGCAGATGTAAGTCAACTTATAAACAGTCTGTTATCCAAGCTATTCTTCTTGACCCCTGAAAAGAAATCCATGAACCTCTAGAACACAGGTCAGACAAACAGAGCAGACATAAGCCTTCTCACTATAACTATTTTTTTCTCTTTTTAATGTCCCAGCACCCATCTACTCCTTAGAGTAAGGGTTGTCTTGCAAAACCTATTCTGTGAAACACTTTGATCTTATCCTGAATATTGGTTATCATAGAAAATTAATTAGGGTAAGTGCTTCTAGAAAACTGTCACAAATGCTGCCAGCATGTGGAAATTGCAATCACTAAACAAGGATCCCTGGTAACTTTAAAGCTTTTGGGCATAACTTTGAAGAAGCCTGTATATGTCAGATTTCACCTGTCTACATTTATGTCCACTATAGTCCTGAAATGACTGGAGCATCACTACTGATGAGAAAGAACAGAGCACTACCTGTTTATACCAATGGGGTTTGACTCCTAAAACGAGTTTTGAAAACATAGCTGAAAATTTCTACTTTCTACATTTAAATATTTGCAATCTGGCTACAATGTGCCTTAGTTGATGTGAGAATAGGAAGGGAATTAACTGATGGCACAAAATCCCAACCTTTTACAAATTACTTAATCCCACAAATCTTGTTCTCCTTAATTCATTACTTTATTGATGACATTGGCTGACTGAAAAGTTACAGTAATAATTCCCTCCACTAATCATCAGATCAAAAAAGTCTGTTAAGGTTTTAATTCTGGGAACACTTCTGAAAAATGTCTTTGATTTGAGACACCTAACTTTTCTCATCTACCTAGATATTTTCTTGTCTTCTTCTCTCCTGATTCCACTCTCAAAAGAAAAGAAAAATTGATCTGTCAAATCTTTCTTTCTATAACTCTGAAACTTTTAAAATTGGCAGAGGCTTTCATGGGTCTTTTCAACTTAGTTTTACAACCATAAAAAATTGACAGATCTCTGCAAGAAAAATGAGAGCATGATAGATTTGTCAAAGACTCAGTGGATAAAAATGAATGCAACAAGACATATATATGCCTCTTTCTGCTGTAAGTGAAAGGAAACCAGTCAGCAGCAGGAACATTCTGTTCCTCATCCCCCACTCACACCAAGTTTACAGCTTTTTGTCCCCGTGAGCAGAGGGAGGATGTCCCCTGTTCAGTCCGCAGCACCAGGCCTGGTGATACTGATGATACCTCCAAGATGAAATTTTGGACTCCTGTACCCTCAAGGACAACCTGGGCTGATTTTTACCACACTTTCCAGAACTGAGCAAACTTGCTCTGTTCCAGTTCTCTCAAAGGTTATGCAAGTTACAATTTCCATACTTGCATCTATGCCTTGAGCTGAATGGTAAAGTCTGAGGTCAACACAGAATTAACTGTGGTGTGACCTTGTACAGGAATTCAGTAGGCCCCTCAAAATTCACTGCTGCTCTCCTTAGATAACCCAGCTGGTCTCACTGCATTTTTAGACATCTTGCCCTTCTTGAGATTGGTTTCAGAGCAAGAGGCAAAGTTAAACAGTATTGAATGGAATACATGGCAAACTCAATTGTAAACTCATGCACCTGCCCTGAGTTTCTGGTCACATAAGAAACCAAAACAATTTCTCCAAGCCAGGCTTCTTCAAACTATTTTTTTTTCCAAGCACCTGGTCTCCAGAGATCAGACTTTACAAAAAATATCCCAGCAAACGAAAACCAAAAAACCAACAACATAAACTACCTTGTTTCAGGGAAGACTCCTGAGGCCCTCTGCTTATTCCAATGCTGAACGAACAGAGCACCTTTGCCAGTTCTCCAAAACAACTGTGCCAGAAAATAAAGTTTGACTTTCTCACATTCTTCATCCTTAGAAGGAAGGTGTGTCTCCAGAGTTTCAAAAAATTGCTTCCAAGTTCCACGTTCCTCAGTGGTTCTGGTCTGGATTCTAAAGAAAAAGAGGCTTGTGTTGGTTTCCCCATTCCTGAACAAACCTTCCAAATGTAATTCCCTCCTCCCCCAACAGCTCTGATCCCACCTGAGCCACAATTGAAAGGGAAGGTGGAAAAAATGTGCTTTCTCTCCACCTCAGCTTCCGGGTGACAAGATTACAAGGCAGCACCTGGGAAACACAAATTCTTTCAAAGTGGCCTGATGGCCACTTTTTTGAGGAAAGCTCAAAAAATTCCCTATTTCTCTGAGATACAAAAACATCTTGTGAATAATTGCTTTGGCTTTGTGGAAGACGATAAGGAAAATAAAGAATTTGTGTCAATTTTCAAAAATAACTGATTAAGTATTTAACCGAAGAGCTCATGCATTTGTCAACCTGCTCTAATTGTTCTGATAACAGAAGGCACGTTCTGGATGTTTTATGAACAATTATATCTCTCAAGGCACCAAAGGCCATTGGGACATGCTGTGCTCTAGCCTGGGTAGATTTAGAGCAATAAAGAAAGGGTAACACAATCTGACATCTGCTGATAAACAACGTGAAAAGAGATGCAGAGCCCAATGTCTTCATTGGTGATTCAAGTCACTTATGTTGGAAATTATGTAAATAAAGACATTCTTATTTTGGCCAATTTGGCCAGAAAAATGATGGATTTCAAAACCACATGGGGCCTCTTTAAGGCATAATGTGATACATTGCTCTCTATCTCTGAAAAAGTTCACTTGGGCATGTTATCACCACTTTAAGCTATTTATATACCTGCCTTGCTGAAACTCTATTAAAAATATTATATTGGAGTTGTCTTTTAGAACTAGCCAGAGTTCATCTTGATATTGGTAACTGTACATGTTTTATACAGATATTTTATTATCACTCCTTATACAAAAGGTGACAATTAAAAAATGCATCTTTTTACATAAAGATTATGACTCAGAAATGTAATAAAATGAAAGGGAAATGAATTTGGAGGCATCTGCTGAACAGTATTTTTCTCAGTACTAAATGAATGCAACAGCAAATTTAATCTCTCAAGTCACTGACAAAATTTTAGCACAGCTCTAGGACATTTTTTCCCCATATTATTAAGTTGGAAATTTTTTTGATAGAATTACACAGCAAGTATTTTTGTCATAATGCGGATTTGCATCTTTTTTCTGTTGGGTTAAATATAAAGCACATGGTACAGTTTATGGTTTATACATATTCTATGGGAAAAGAAATAGTTAAAAAAATTAGATTCTCAAAAAAAAACCTGAAAACAAAACCAAAGCTTAAAACTAAAGCAATTTTAGGACGTAGAGATAAATTAAACTGGGTAGCCACAGCACAAATGAATCTCACATGAGGTTCATTATAAATGAGAAAATGTTCCTTTGCAAGAAATTAACTGATTAAATAATGTATCAATTTCTGATGAGCAAAACATATTAAATATTTTGAAGGTAGGAAAAAAACCCCAAGGGTGTTAATGTAGTCACTCTGCCCTCAAATGCTATGATTGCTTTTTTTGAATATTTAGTTCTGCAATAACTCCAGCTAGTCTGACTTTTAAAAACAATTTTATTCAATAGCTCTCTTTTACCAGTTACAGACAACCCATTTTCCTTGAAAGCAGATTTTCATCATTACTTCTTCTCTTTAATGTACCTTCCAAAATCTTTCCCATTATCCTGTTTTGACATTTCTAAAATAGTTTATAAACTTTGGAAGTTTAACTTGGATTCTTAATGTCTCAGTGCCGGGTGTGTTGGGATTATCAAGATAAAAAATAGCTTAGCATTTAAAGATAAGCACAGACCACCAAAAAAGGCAACATATTGGCAATCAAAGTTAATGGATATTTTAGAGGTCAGAAAGTGTAATAAACTGAGAGTCATAAAAGATCACGTTAAAAAGTAGCCAGGACTCATCAGCCTCACTCAAAAAAAGGAAAGGAAAAAACCCGAGGCACTCTCTCTTTGGAAGGAAATCAATCTCCCTCAAATTAATCTCCTACTTTAGCTTTCAACGTGAATGAATATTCTGAATCGTAGGGCAAATATTACTAATCAAAGGGCAGGAGAAAATGGAAGTTGCAACACCCTGCGTAAAATGGAATTTCAAAGGCTGAAGTGCTCAGACAAGCAGAGATGTGGAAGTGGATAATTCCCACTCCTGAACTCTGGAATAACCAACATGGAAAACTGCAAGTCAGAGAGGGGAAATCAGTAATGAAGCTATGAAATCAGGAATGGTATAAATGTAGAACAGCAAATGCAAATCTAATTCCTAAGAATATGAAGAGAAACACAGTATCAGCAAATATGAGGTTTAGAAATATGCAAAGCTATTGAAAGCAACCTGAAGGAGGAGAAAAAAGGCTTGGGAACACAGAGAAATAGAATCAATTCATCTGGGTTTTGGGTTGTTTGAAGGTGAGGGTTTTTTTCAGAAATGTAGATTATTCTAGGATGACAAATATTTAATTACCTGCCTTTGATTAGGTCACTAACTTTATAGACAAAAGAAATAGAGACATTTATCAGCACTTCATGCAAAATATGATTTGATGTCATAGAGGGAAATGAATAGGCTGGAGATGGTGATCAGGAAAAAGTTGTGAATAGGGTAAGGTAGGGTTTAGCAGACTGTTCAAGGTCTGGGAGTAAATAACTGATAGGGCTCCTCAAAGACTGATCTTTGGGACCATTGGTATTCAATAAATTAATTTGTCATTCAATATATTAATTAGCAATTCCAGCAAGGTAGGACCTTGCTATTGAAATATGCAGCTCACACAGAAGCAGCAGGCACTCAGCAGTATGAGGGATCTGGATGACACATTGGAACAACTGGAACAATCCAGAGAAAATATAATGGGGATGCATTCTAGACAAGGAAAATACTGTCACATTGTGTATCAAAGACTCTCTTTTCAACAGAGATAAATTAGGCATTAATGATGTTCCACAAGACTCCAGCATCTAAATTTGAATGCTCACCCACATTTAAAAAAAAAATATTTATTCCAATAGGAACAGACTAAACAAAAGTTTTACTAGACTAATACAGGAAAAGGAGTGCTATTGCACTCACTGAGACTGCCTGGCTCACATGATTAATAAAATTTGAGAGGGAATCTGCACCTTATAAATTTTTTGGGTTGCACATTATAATTAGGAAGAAGAGCTCATTAACATAAAGCAGTTGACTGTAAATGGATCCAGCTATCAAATACAGTAAATCTGAAAATTAGAGGTTAGGAAGAGGTTTTCAAATGCCAGAGGTGTGAATTTTTGGAGTGTGAAACTCCCCTACTCTTAACTAGCTAATTTAAAGGCGGATCTTGAAGAGTTCAAAAAAACCCCACATTTCACTGTCTGCAGTTAAGGGAGATGGACTGAATGACACAGGCAGCTCTTTCCAGTCCACTGGTCCCAGTAGCTGGAAACAGAGTGAGGAGTCTTAGGACTAAGAGAAGGAAAAGTTGATGCCAATGCTTGAAGTTAACTCAGAGGAATGAGATTTGAAACTTGAAGTTGAAAATGGAAGGTTTGATCCTAACTACAGGCATCAAACTTGTTTGTGCAGACAAATTACTTGATAGAGGAACAAAAATCACTACTGACTTTTGCACAAGCATTAGAGATCATGTGTTAATCGGGGATTTTCCACAGTCTCATAGCAGCCAAGATAGTTTAGCGGGATCCTGAGCTTTTAGTTTATTTTTTCCACAGCTGGCTCATCAATCCATTTCTAGAGAGATTAGGATTACTTTCTGCAGTATACAACCTTTATTTCCTGAGATGAACCAACAATTTGTTATTGTACCTTAAGATTAGACCAGAAAATTTGCCCATCCCCATTTAAATGATGTTTGAAGATCATGCTAACATGGCAAAGCAAGGGAATGCAAAGCACAGGCCTGCCATTCTCTTCTTAACCAGCACTACTGTGACTTTTCTGGCAAGTAATGCAAATAACAATAATTACTGTGCATGAGGCTTCTCATCTTCAAATTTTACTTGAAATGTAAATAATAAATAATAAATACAAATAATAAATACAATAAATACAATAAAATAACTGTAAAAGCACTTTACAATTATTTACTTCTACTTAACCTGGAAAAAGTATGATTTCAGCCTGGCTTCTCATAGCTTGTGTGACAAAATTAATGTCATTTGAATCGACTCTGTATTTAATAGGATAGAACTGCAGTACTTTAGTTTCAACACTATCGTTCCATTAAAAGCCAATTGTAGAAATTCAGATTTTCATGAATTTATAGAGGGGAGATTTTTGTTTGTTTGTTTGTTTCAATACAGACGAGGTCTATGTAAATACTCCATCCGAATTTAGCCTCCCAATTCTGACTAATGCCTTAGGAGCCGCACATAGCGATTGGCCACGAGGCGGCAGAGGGCGCCCGAGATGTGTCCATTCGCCACAGGGCTCCGATTGAGCGCAAAAAATGCAATTTGGGCACCGCCGAAAGTTCCGTTTGTCACTATAAAACACACGCATGGCAGCCTTTGACTGTTTTCCATCCACGCAACTTTTTGGATTTAAATTCTAATACGGGTAAATCCTAACATATTTTATTCTGATGGTCCTGTATTAAACAGGATAACAAACGGTGGTACTAAAATAACCTCGGGGCAATCCCAAGCATAAGTGCAGAGCGGGTGGAGAAAGGATCGAAAACATCCCCAAGGAGAAGGTTGATATAAAGCTCAACACGACCCAGAAATGAGCTCTGGCAGCCCAGAAATTCTCCCGTGTCCTGGGCTGTCTCAAAAGCAGCGTGGGCAGCAAGGGAATCCTGCCTCCTTCACTCTGGTGACACCTCACCTGCAGTGCCACATCACCTCTGTGGTCCCAAGGTACAAAGGACACGGAGCTGTTGGAGCAAGTCCAGAGAAGGTCACAAAGATGCTCTGAGAACTGCCCTGGAGCCAGGCTGGGAATTCTGAGTGTGTGTGGCCTCTGGTGGACCACCTTCTCTTCTGTGGAGAAGGCTCTGGGGAGACCTCAGAGCCCCTGCCAGTGCCTAAAGGGGCTCCAGGAGATCTGGAGAGGGACTTCAGACAAGGGATGGAGTGACAGGACAAGGGGGAATTACTTCAAATTGACAGAAAGCAGAGTTAGAGATTAGGAAGAAATTCTTCCCTGTGAGGGTGGTGAGGCCCTGGAACAGGTTGCTCAGGGAAAATGCAACTGCCCCATCCCTGGAAGTGTTTAAGGCCAGGTTGGATGGGGCTTGGAGCAACCTGGGATAATGAGAAGGGTCCATGCCCAAGGCAGGGGATGGAACAAGATGAACTTTAAGGCCCTTTCCAACACAAATCATTCTAAGAATTTATGATTCTATGAAAAAGAACTTTTGAATACTGCTACAAAAAGCAACTACATGATTGGCGTTATTACTCATTGACTTGGTGACCGTCACTATTTCAGTTTCCTCTGAACCTTTGCATCTACTGCAAATGAACTCATTTTAATTTGTTCCCTTATAAGTAGATTCTTTTGCTATAGATAAAGCATTTTGTCTAAATTCAAATGAGTGATTATGACTTATGGCTCAATCACATCCACGTGATCCTTTTTACAAGACACCTTGCAGCAGAGCTAGGAAGAGAACCAGTGGGATGTAACCAAACAATCACTATCTGGTAAAATCATGGCTGCTCTCAAGTGCCACAAGAGGAACTGCAAAGCTGTTTCGACTGGCAAGGATTTTAGCAGTTGAACATACAAGGGTTGTCAAAATCTAACCTGAACAAAGACCTAGTAAGAAGATGAGGCTGAGAATTAAGAGGAAAGTAACCTGCAAATGGCAGCCAGGGTCTGAAAACTGAAACCACTACTTGCACTTCAGCCCGGTGGCAGAGAGCTCACATATCACATCCTGGAATTACCAATGAGCAAACACAGGCACTGCCAGACCTGACCCAAGGTGTGCCTGCTGTGGTGGCATTGCCAGACCTGACACAGGTGTATACCTCCTGTGGTGGCCCTGCCAGACCTGACACAGGTGTACCTGCTGTGGTGGCACTGCCACACCTGACACAGGTGTACCTGCTGTGGTGGCACTGCTTTAGCCCAGGCCCTGTGTGTGGTATGTATGCCACACCTGGCTGGGGCCACAGTTCCACCCAGTTCCACTCCTGCACCCAAAACTTTATTTCCCCTTCCGAGGCTGCCACCTTACACAGGCTGTCATTCCTGCAGCTCAAAAACACAGGGACAACTGCTTCAGCCTGCTCATGGCTATCTCAACAACGAGTCTGCCGAGTATTCATTAAATTATGTCATTAAATGGATCTGACCCCAGTGGTTTCTTTGGAGGTGGGTCCTGCAGCCCTCGGGGCTCCCCGCAAGCCCGGACACCATTACCGGACCCCGCGGCCCTGCACAAGGAGCCCCTCGAACATGGCCCCGTGCCTGAGCCCGCTGGAGCGCACACCGGCAGGCGTGTGGTGTCCCCGGCACAGGTTCAGTGTCCCGGGACAGTCTGAGTGTCCCCAGGAAAGTCTGAGTGTCTGCCCACAGCTGGGAAGCAGAAACACGTCGGGTTTCCCCACAAACACCGTGGCTGCCCAGCCGTCTGCGGGCGCCGGGGGGGCAGATCCCCCCAAAGACAGGAGCTGTGACAGGAGTGCCCTATAAAGCCGGGACCGGGGGATGGCCGTCGAGTCTCTTCACCTGTCTCTGCTTCCCTTCAGCGGCGGGGCCGAGCAGCCCAGAGCGGCTCCCAGAGGTGCACCCAGGCTCGGCTNAGCCGAGCGCCGCGGCAGTGCCGGGGTCTGGCCGCTGCCTGGCAGCGCCCCGTGAGCGGGGACAGCGGGCGGCGTGTCCCTGCGCTCGGTCCTGCCCCCCGTCCTCCTCCCGGAGCGGCGATGAGCGAGACCCGCGCCGGGGGAGTCGCCGCCTAGACCGGCAGCCAGGATGGTGCCCCTGCAGCCCCTGCCCCTCGTCGTGGTCCAGGGCGTCCTCCAGCTCGTAAGTCTCCGTCCCCGCGGCCCCCGAACTCTCACGGGGGGCTTGGGGGACACCGATGCCTTGCTCCGGGGAGCGCGGCGGGCGCGGTCCCCCTCTGGAGCCCGGTTCCGAGCCGCCCCCCAGACCTGCCTCCCACAGCCCCTAACATATTCTTGGTTTTCTCTTTCTTTTTCCTTCTTTCTCTCATTTATTTCTTTTTTATTTTGATTTTTTTTTCTTATTTTATGTTAATGAAGGGGTTTGTTTCTGTTCGCCCCATGTGGGGATGCGGGACTCGGGCGTGTCCGAGCACGGCGCGGCCCCGGGGGCCGGGATGCGCCGGGAGCCGCCGCGGAGCTGGAAAATAGGGATGGAAGGGCTGTGTGTGTGTGTGTGTGTGCTGAGCATCGCCCAGACTGCTCCGGGAAAGTTTTCTGCTGGCCTCAAGCGCCTTTTTTTTCGCGTGCAAGACATAGCTGGGTGTGCAGGTAGAGTCACCTGCGCTCGGGAAGCTGCCTCGTTAGCTTCGGCTTGGCTGCAGCGCGCCCCAGGTGTTTCCTGAATTTTTGTCAGAAACTGTGGGACACGGCGGTGTTTTGCTGAATATTCCTCTGCATTCGGTGGGGGAATGCGGGGACTGACGTGGCGGCAAGGTGAGATGCAGACTGCGAAATCCGGAGCTCTGGAGGGAGGGAGGGAGGCAAAGTGAGGTGCGCGGCTGGAGACGGGCGAGGAGCTCAACTTCTCCCGCGCCCGCCCAGTGCCGCGGTCGTGGGGCGCTGGTAGGAAACAAATGGACTGATGTTCGTGTTCATCAGGCGGGAGAGCTCACAAAGAGAAAAAAAAAAAAGTATTTGCAAAAGAGTTTGGCCATCTTCACTTTTACTTCGAAAAGATATTTAACTGCACTTGCTGTTTTGGGGGGAGTTTTGGTGTTGCTCTCGTAAATACCTCTGCTGCGAAAGTTATGCCTCTCTTCCCCAGCTGCCTTGGACGCGAAAGTTTGTCACGAAGTAGTCAATAGGGAGTGTGTAATAAACCTTGAAGGGATTAAACACCCTCCTTAAGAACTGGAGTCTAGTATTACAGCGTGAGGTGATTGATTAGTTTTTGAGGAAGCTTATGTCAAATTCTAATCCAGTTTTGGATTGTGCTTGTCGTGTAATGTTTTTTGCTCCAGCACTTTATCATAGCAATGAAGTAGCGAGCTGCAGCCCTGCGATAAGGCGCATATTTCTTTCACACTCCCATCCTTTTGGACAATAAAAGGCTGTTTACATTCTTCACATTCTTGCAGCCCAGTTTCCAACTGAACAGCGCGCAGGGGTGAGAGATGGGAAAGAGCAGCAAATGGATTACAAAGTTGCTGAGCAGAAGAGAACTAAATAAAAATCTCGTTCCTCACACCTACAACTGCTCTCACTCACTCACACACACCCTCCCTTTTTCTTCCTTTTTCTTTTTTTTTTTTTTTATTTTATTTTATTTTTTTTAATTTTTCAGAGCTATCAAAGGGATCAATTGGAGTTTGTACCATCAGAGATGGGGTTTGTTCTGCAATGTTTTATGGATGATGTTGGGAAGTTGCTTGCTGTGAGTGAAGGCTGACTAAAAGAAGCAGAGTTGCTGCCTTGAATCAAACAAAAATCATAAATAGCCACTGCAGGTTCTCAGGTGCATGTGGCACTCAGCTCACCCAGGAGGATTCATTTTTTTCTGCATTCTTTAGATACAAACCAACAAGGTTTTGGAGACAATTAGTTTTATAGCTTATATCAGTTAGTTTGAATAATAAAGTAAAGCAAAATGACAGTGTGTGAGTTTTTGGAGGCGTTTTAGGTGTACCATTTAATGCTAACCTACTGCTGAAAAGTTGTGTAAATTCATTTTGGCATGCTCTTACCAGAAGATCTGGTTAAAGTTACAGCTTCTTGTAAATTAAGAAATTTTTGATGTTGGTGGTAATGCATTGAATGCAAGTCTGTGCTGTTCTTTGTTCTCTGGCCAGAGTTTGGAGGGGCTGGAGGCTTCCTGGAATCTGATGAGTAGGTTTAGACGGGAGGTGTTGGTATTACTGATTCTTGGCTTTTTCTTTCCTTCTTTAACCAAAAATCAATGTGGATAATATTAATACTACAGTGAAGGCTCAGCATTTCAGCCAAGAAAAAAAAAATCTTGGATTTCAGTGTTGCAATACAGCAGCATTTTAGCAAGCCAGAAATGCTGTCATCAAACCCTCCCTGATGGGGCAATCTTAATTTTTAATAAAATCAGAGGTGTTAGATGGGAAATACTTTGGCACTGCATCTCAGTGAAGAGAGAAGTGCTTTTTATTTTAATAGATTGAACTTCAAATGCTGTCTTGCCTTTGAAATACCAAAGTGTGCTGTCTACTTACCTACTTCTGAAAGACGCATAAATTAGGATGAAATCCATGTGAAACTTCACAAATTTGAGGAGATTATGGCAGAGTGTCTGAATTTCTGAAGGCAGTGTTAGGTGATTCTTTTTATGCTGTATCTAACATTGTTCAGTCAGAAGTTCATGTTTAGTACTTTTAAGACAGCATAGATGTATTTTTGTAGCATGTTTCTAGCTTATTATTTGGATTAATAGATTTGGTGCCAGTATGCATGCAGCAATAGCGTATACTTATTTCCTAAAATATTTTGCATATTTGGTTATATTAAGCAGTAAGGAAAAGTGCTATTGAGTCAGGTTAAGGTGCTAACTTGCTCCTATATAAATCCATTCATTTTTAAAGCCAGGTTTGCCTTCTGTTGACAATAAGGAACAAAACAACAAATTGCAATGTGCAGTCAGTGCATGTCTGGGCTGTTATTGATAAGAAGATGAAAAATTGCTGTGTTGTGCTATCATTAATAGGTACTCTTGCTTTACTATTAATTTTCAGTAAGCTTTTCCAATTGTCACATAATTGCTGAATGCCCTTTTAGTTATCTCTTCGGAAGTAATGGAGTTCTACGTGTTGAGAACTGAAGTGAGTGAAGCATAAGGATAATGCAGTTTATAGAATCCCTGCTAGTGTTTTGTTAAGTCAGCTTTAAATGCCTCCAAAGGGGGGAGGGGGCGGCTGCTTTTACTTCCCTCCAAATATTAGTTTGTCATTTAAAAAAAATCTTCTTGGGGAAGGAAAAAATGTTTCATTATCCCTTTGTCTAGGCAAGGTGTAGTTACACAGTTACACACACACACTCCCAGGCAGGACCTGTGGTTCTGTAGGGTAGTCAGGCACTGCAACTATTGGTTTATTCTTGCATCTCTGTGGTCTGAAATAAAGAAAGGACCACAGCAGCATTTTCCAGTGCTTAGACTCTAAGTTGCTTCAGTATTCTATCGATAAACTCTCTTCTAACATTAGCATTGGGCAGAGTTGTTACTGCACTAGAAATCTAGGAATCAATCACTTTACAAACCCTTAAGAGCAGTTTATTTTTTTTTCCCAACACTGTTTATATAGATGAGAAATAATGAGGAAAAAAACAAGGACAAAGGTTGTTAATTTAAGATTTTTCTCCATAAGTTTGAAGTATAGCATTTGACATGAGTGAAATTCAATGACAGATTGTTTGTCTTGGCATTTCAAGGGCTGAAATTAACTACATCCAAAACAATTTTTGACAATGAAACAAGGTTTTTACAGAGGTTTGGGTTTTTTAACAGAATTTAAGGTTCTTAGCAACTTGAGCTGAAAGAGTATTTGCTATAGTACAAGATACTGCTTCATAGGAAGAAATATATTAAAAGCTGAGCTAAAGCTGCCTTTCCATTTAAAATATGCATATCCTGTGAGGTGTAGAAACACAGAGCTCTGTTCCTTCTGGCTACTTTAATTTTGTCTCCATAGCCTTGCTAATGTGGTCCAGGTAGCATGCCCTTGCAGTGAGAATCAGAAATAGGCACCATGCAAGACTCTCAGCACCATTTCAGAAAGGTAAATGCTTCCCTCTGGTCATCTTGAAGTGCAGAGATGAAATTCCACCTCCCCCTCGCTTAATTTCAGGGAGAACTTTGTCATAAAATGTATTGGACCCAACCTTTCATTTGGCTTCCTTTGGTTTTTTGGGTTTTTTTGTTGTTGCTGTAGGGGTTATAAGCCTATGTCTCCTTGTGTAATAAAGTAATGTAGGTAACCCAAGAATTGCAGGTAATTTGGAGCTGAAGACAGATCAACAAATGCTGGTTTCAGCAGATTGAGAATTTATTACCCTGAATAAGGACTTGTGTCTTAAGGTGGATGGGCCAGGTTTAGTTTACACAGGAGATTCACAGCTCAGCCTGTCCTTATATCACATCTTTGGACCTAGTTCCATGAAACTGGTATCTGGTATTTCTCAGATTATTTGTAGGTTGACTGGGCCACAGAAAGATTACAGTTCCTGTTTAAAATCCGTACAGCAAGACTTGTTTGACTGATGTCCAGTAGGCCACCAGATAGCCCAGGCTTCCCCAGCACAGGGCACATAAAATCCAAGTCTCAAACTTTCCATCTGTAACACACAAGGAATTCTTCTGCCATTGCAAAGCACTTTGAGAGATGTCAGAGCTGTGCTGTAAGCGTAACAGACAGGGAAGTGAAACGGAAAGACTGGTGAAGCCCCAGTGCTAAAATAGGATGCTCTCATCACTCCCACTTTTCTGGATTTTTCATTGGCTTCTGCAAGAAGGGAACTCAGGGGATGGGAGTTGAAAGGAAGCAGCAGAAACTCACTGACCTGGACGTTAAGAGGGGTATGACTCTGCTCTGGCTACACCAAATTCCTATACCGTAAAAATTTTTACCCTTATTCAACACTTCACAAACAAAACTGTACAAGGAGAAGCAAGACCTGCTTAGGAAATTTGCATTGGGGTGCCAGGTAGTTTCTTGTGTCTGTGGGTGAGGTGTTGACCTTCATTTGGTCCAAGTGTTGAATAAGACAAGGTAATTCTTGGGCACCTCTGGTAAAGGGCTGCAGTAAGGGAAGTGCAACTCTGTGCTGAATGGTTTTAAGACAAAAGCTGAGATTCCATAGGTGGGGATTGCATCAGGAGCAGGGTGAGCTGTTCCACTGCTCAGGAAAGCCTCTAGCTTCGGATCTTTCGCACCTGCTTGTCAAAGGATCAAAAACCAGAGACGGATCTTTCGCACCTGCTTGTCAAAGGATCAAAAACCAGAGACGGCTACCAGAAAAGGAAGGAGGTTTCTCAGGTTTGTGCTATGCACTTAGCAGGACAGTCCATTTGCTCTGCTAATCTGTCTTCATGTCCTGATTTTTGCCGACTTTAACACACTGCTTCACTGTACCCGTTACAAAGCACAAACACCAACTGTAAAATATTTGCTAAATCCAAATTCCACTGAATTGGAGAACAAGAAGGTGGAAATTCCCATTCACGTGGCTGTTATAAATTCATCCTGAACTTGACTTCCAAAACCATCCTATTTTGAGGCAGCTTTGGCCTTTCACTTCGAGTCTTAAATATGTTTGTTTATTTCCCCAACCCCATTCACCTTTCCCATTATGTTCCCATTCACTCAATTCCCCGCTGGGTTTGTAGCTGTAGTTTGTGTTGTGTGTTTAGGTACTCAAAGGATCAATCAGAGTGAAAATAAGGGGTGGACCTGCTAGGAAGGTTTTGCTTCCAGCAGAGCATCACCACTGTGGAGTACAGTCCAGTCTGCAGGTCGGGACTTGGAAAACAATGCTAATTCCTTTCCTGTGGGGAATCTCTTTGTGGGCTGGTGTTCTGTGTCGGCTCTAAGCTCAGTTGCAGTTAACACAGAGCTTCAAGGAAACAAATTAGGAGTGGGGAGGAAATGGAGGGCTATGAAGTTGGGTCAGAGGTTAAGACTGAGTAGTTTTGCCTTTGCAGCAGGGATTTCAGTGCTGCTGTGTGCTCTGCTCTCCCTGGAATGGCAGTGCTTACTGTAAATATGGAATTGGAATGATCGACTGTAATTTAAGGGAGATTTAAAGAGCTGTAAGAGCTGTACTTCTTGAGATAGGTTTTCTCTTTGTTCCAAATGACTGGTAGTAATAGAAGCTATTATTAGCTGGGAAGTGAAAATGAAAGAATAGGGAGAAATAAAAAAATAAAGTGAAGAATCTAATGTCTCTAAAATCAGGTTTTATGTGCATTGGGGCCAATTATGGTTATTGTATCATTACAGTACAGATTTGAGGCTACTCCAAAAGCCCTCATTTTACTTCTCCAAATCCAGAATGTTTAGTTTTATGTTTACCATCAGTTGTGAATTTCTTGACATTCTAGTACTTGTTTTAGGTGATGACCAGGTATTTCTAATATCATCAATCACCAGAATAAACACAACCTTAATTTCATCCTACTCTACCCATTATCTAGGAAAACAAAACACTGTGCATTGAAGTGCTTCTATATTTGTTCTGCTATAAGTAGATTTAAGGGGTTTTAATGGAGAAGGAGCTGGCTGTGCTTGAGGCTGACCTGGAGGAAAAAAGCCCTGGGACTTTGCTGAGGGAATAAGAGGTGAATATAAGAGAGAGAAAGATGATGGATGTAAAACAGCCCTGTGGACAGATGGAGTCAGCCTGGGAAGTTACTGCAGGCAGGGGACAGACAGACTGACAATGGCCAGGAACAGTCCCACAATAACAGAGCTCTACTTGCGCATGAAACCCAGAACCTTGAGGTCTTCCAATGCTGCCTGTCTCTCTTCTCCTTGCAAGCACCTGCTGGTTGATTCTGTTGTTCATAACATGTTTGAAAATTTGGAATTCCGTTCCCAGTGCTAATTTCAGGGTCTCAGTGGCAGTGGTTTGGTCTCAATCCTTTGGCTGTAGCTGTTACTTGTGAGTGTTTCACCACCATTGGGAGCATAAGCCCAGGCAAGATGTTCCCAAGTTGAATTTTTCCTTACTCCAGGCAGTTGTGTGGTTCCTAGAAGAAAACTTCTGGAATTGTAGTACAGGAATAGGCACATAACATTATTTTATAGTGCACTGTAATTGGAGTTCATGGCACTGTATAGTCAAGATGTGTTACACATGTGTCATTATTATCTTGGGAAATTAAAGAAATAAAACAGAACCTAGAGGCATATTTCTTATCTTCACCCCAGTAGACCAGAAGAATACTCTGCATAGCTGACTCTCCTTCCTTGGCCCATCTCCACACAAAGGCCAAGAACTGCTGAATCTGATCTTAGCTGGCTGACAGCAGGGACATTTTTGGAGTGATGTCATTTGGATCAAGGCAGGAGTGAAGCCAGGTCCTTCAGTTTCTGGAGCAAACAGAGTGCCAAGGAGAGGGTTAAAGCCTGCGTTGTTTTCCGCTCATTAAACTAACAAAATGCTAATGAGCTTTGTGGAAAGATTCGCAGTAGATAATGTTACTGTAGCACCAGTGACTTATCGGGTGTGTTAGCCTGGGCCACTTTAAATTAGGGGATTGAAACACTTCAGTCTTTTTTGAAACCGATTCAATTTTACCCATTGACTGCTTTCAATTCTGTCACCATTCGAGGCAAGGAAAAGACCGATGCTAAATCCTTGTGGGGCTGGGGCAAAAAGCTGTGGTGCAGCTGCTATTGTGTGCCACCCTCTGCTAAGCTGCTGTGTCGATTTCCAGACATCTAATTACTCTTCCAGTGCTGGAGACATCCATTTTTGAGTTAATTCTGAGTCAAACTGCACTGTCTTCTGTGCTGAATGACAAATCCATCAGTCTTCTTTGCCTTCCCCTGGCTTGGGTCTGCTCACTGCTGTGAAGAAGTTTCTGGCCCTCCAGGGAGCTTTTCTAAGCTGCATTCTGCTGTGAGCTGCCTGCTTGCTCCCTCTGTTTCTCTCTCCCTGCGTGCTCCATCTTCCAAAGATTTTTCTAAGCAGAGGATGCTCGGTTCCTCTGGGAGAACCAGCAGCTTCCTTGCTTTCCTCTCCCTCCTGGAGCTGCCCCTCGATCCAAAGTGCAGCAACCCAAGAGCAGGTAGAAGGACTGCCTGCCTTTCTACTACTCAGCTTCAATCTTTTTTATTTAAATATTAAATATATATATATA
>VXBR01011642.1:526124-596128 GCA_013400215.1 Cisticola juncidis | reverse complement strand
TCCCAGCCTGGCTCCGTGGGAATTCCAGTGGTATAACCGCCACAGAGGCAGGTTGGGGGACATCTCCAATCATACAGGACATGTCTCCACACTGCCCATGATGTAACACCTATGGAGCAGAGCAAGTCAGCCACGCCAGGCCTGGGTGTAGCATGGTGCCCTTCAGCCGTGCACAGCCACAGGCCAAGCCCCAGCTCTGCCCAGCACAGCCCCTCCCAGCGGGGCAAAGGCCTCGGCTCCAGGCCTGATTCCAGACTGCTGCCCCCACAGCCCCTCACCCAGCCTGCTGAAGCTCCCAGGGGTCAGGGGCAGAAGTTGCGCCACGCCTGTCACTGCCACCAGCACAGCACGGCTCTGCCTCCAAGGAAGCCAGCAGGGTCTGAAACGTGGCCAGGGCTGTCCCCAGCGGGGCCAGATACACCTGAGCTGGGGCCCTGAGGAACAAGAGGGCGCCTCATGGATCCTGTCTGTGTGGATGCTATCACAATGAATGCATTCCAGAGCTGGGGTCCAAGATGTTTGCCACTGATTCAGCCTGCACAAGGATCTAATGTGCTCCCCAAGGCTGGGTCAGCTGGGCAAACTGCTCGCCTCAGGATGTGGAGCCTTCTGGGTGGATTCTGCCTGTCCTGCTTGTCTTCATGGTCATCCTGCCTGAAGACCAGGAACACACTTTAGGATGAGGGAGTAAAGCCACTAAAATCCAGTGAAATATGGAGATAAAATCACAGCGTTGCTTTGCAGTTTTACCTTTATTGTGAAGCAGCACATTCCCAGCCACATCTGCTGACTATACAACCCAGTCTGACACTGCATGCACTGAGCTCATCAAGACTCCTCTGAGAAGTTTAGAATGCAAAGGGGTCCCACTGACTCAACAGGAGGGACCATGACCCGATATTCTAATCCATTACAATAGACAATAGAATTGTTATTTAGATACTGCATTAGCAATGTTAAGATATAGTATGAGCACCAAGTCTGACCATAATCATGCCCACAATCCCTGTGTCTTAATTCTGAGTAAGAGCCTTCTCTCTACTACTCTGCTGTACTAATATTCCCTATAATTTCAAATAGTTTGTAGAGGACTGCTGGCCTCTATTCTCCATTTTTTAAGATTTTAAGAGGCTATCCAAGCCTAAATTGATGATCTTGTATTACAAGAAGTGCAACTTTTCTCACCATTTTAACACTTTTGACTTCTCCTAAAAAACCTTTTCCTGAGAAAAATAAAAAGCAAAAACTATCAAGGCTTCATTCTTGGGTGTCAGACACTTAAATTTTTCATTAGATAATTGGTCCTGCAATCAAGTCTTCAACCTGCACTCATCTGATAGAGGATAAACATTGAACAAGAATGGGCTTTGCCATTAAATGAAAGAGAAGTTCAAACCCTACCAAAATTAATATCACAAGTCTCCTAATGGAAATGAGCAAAAGAGGGAGTAATAGGCTTCCTGAAACCAGAAAATAAATTTTTATTTTATCCTGCCAAAGCCAAAACAAATGCATCTTCATTATATCTTCTTCCCTTAAGGCAAAAGCAAAATCCAAACACACAATCCGAATATACCAGACCATTCCTGTTTAAGGCTCTAATCACTGAAATTAGAAGAGATTCAGTAGTAAGAGTTTCCACACACAAAGCCCATTTAGCATTTCTGTTTTATTACTGTCATATGTGAGCAGTTTCCCTTGATAATGCTGCTTTGTGGGCAGAAGAAAGGAGAACCAAAAGGTGTGTCTCCTAAGCAAAAGGAGATGAATGAAGGTGGAAACCTGATCACATCTGGATGACAAGCAGCCTTGTGCTTCCTGAGGGGAAGGAATTTGAAGAGGATGAATGCATAGTTGTGTTACACTTTTTTTACTCTTGAACTCTGGTGATTTCAGCCCTCTGCCCAGGTATAGATCTTTCTGTCAGCAATAGTTCCTCTCAGCTGCAGTTTCCCCCATGGATTAGTGGTAAACTGTATAGCATGCACAGAACAGGAGGATTAATCCCCCATTCTATAAACTGGATGGTTACAGTGTGTTTTAAGAATGATAAGAGATTCTCGTAGGTCCATGTTAGCAGTCTTGCTATTTCTTCTCAGTTGGGAGAAGACTTCAATGAAACACATTTGGAATGTTATGCACTCTTTTGCTTCATTTCTATTCCCATTTGCTAGTGTCTTTCTTCACCTTTATAAAGACTGAATTTTATTTTTGCCTTAGGCTGATGAGTAGTACATAGTAGAGTCTGGAGATAGACTACATTAGGAAATTTGAAAGCGGTCTATCATAATCAATCTTTCATTTTTGATGTCTTCTCCCTGCGCTCATAAATTACATTTTGCACTTCAGAAGGATTAAGAATTTGTGAGATGAATTCTAAGATTGTCCTTCTGTGTTGCAAGGAATGCATTTTACATTTTACAAAGTGAAAAAGAGCACAAATATTTGGTGGTTGAGCACACATTCATTGTCGTGCTCTGCAGTGAAATAGTTCATGACTCTTGCTCCCTGCTAAGTGTAGTGTAAGGGTGCAATCACTTGAGATATCTATGATTGAACTCAGCATGGAGAGCTCTAAGGTACTGAAAAGGAAAGCATTTTTTTTCCTTAAAATAGATGTCACACAAATGCCACACCACTTTCCATAGCAGGCAACCATAAAATAGCTTGCTCTCGACCCATGACTAAAATGTTAGGGTACTTTCTGAAATTCTGTCAAACAAAATGGAATATGATGGGCTTCTTTAGGTGACTGTGGGAAATATTGTGAGTATACTGTGTCCTACATATCCAGTGACACTGTATTTAATGGCAGGGGCTTGGAACAAGATCTCTTCTGGTGTCTCAGTGCTCCTGTGTGTGAGCATGCCACTTTTTGGGTGGTGGTGCTCGCAGGGGGAGAAGAGGCAACTCTCCAGACCCAGAAGGATCTCTTCTGGATCAAGAACCTTGCCTGCAACTTTACTTTCTGCAGCTGTCGACAGGTGTGTACAAGTGCACATGGGTGTGGGTACATTGCCCCATGGAGCAAAAAGTCACTAGTTGGCTGCACAAGGGACCTGACATCCCAGACTGTCTCCAGACCCTTTTAAGTTTTTCCTTTTGGTGCAGGGGAGGGTGGATTACGCTGCACTAGCAGTATGGGCATTAGGTTATCAGTCCAAAAAAGAGATGTTTACTACCAAGTCGTGGGTACCCTGATGGGAGAGGGAATGAAGTTTTCAAAAGGGTTGATAAAAAGGTTTGTTAGGTGGCTGTTTTTTCACTTTCCTCAGCTAACTCCAAAAGAGATTAGGACTGTAGAATTTTGGAATTTGGTGGGGACAAAATTAACTACCTCAACCAAAACTGGGGATTTCTCTGGAAATGATTTCTACCCGATGCTGTGGTTTGTTTTCCTCTTGTTGCTTGGTTTGTTCCTGCTTTCCCCTTTGCCAGTGGGTCTGCCCGAGTTTGTACCATCCTCCCCATGCCCATCCTCCCTGACCACTCCCTCCCTCTGGAGACATTTCCCTGTCAATCCTCTCCTACCCTCCCTGATTCCTTGTCAGTCACTCGAGTCCCTTTCCCATTCTAGAAGGTTCAAGGACAGCCATTGAGTGATAGACAAAGGGTCAGAAAACCCTCCCACAACTCCCTTACTAGGATTCCCCTGTTGTCAGCTATGCACCCTGTCCACTCCCCAGCTGTCTCCTATTGGCAAGATAGGAGTTTCCCTCCCTTGTAACCTCCCCCCAATAAAAGGGCCTGTCAGCTTCTGGTCGGGGCTCCTCAAAGCTTGTACCTGCTGGGTCCTAGAGCTCCTCAGAGTTCTAATAAAAACTGGATTGCTACACCTCTGGAGAGTCATCTCTCTTCCTTTGCCTTCTCCGAAGTCCTTCTGTGACACAGGGAGCACCTGTAGCCGCCCCTCGGTCCCCTGGGCACTGAGGAGTGTCCCATGCCAGCTGCTGAGGCAAAGCAAGGACAGTGTCAAGGTTCTTTTTAATAAATGGAGTCTGATCTGATGAGTTTAATCTTCAGGTTACACGTTTGCTGACATCGCTTTGATTTTGGAGGCAGGAATGCAATAATACACAAGAATGTTCATGCAGTATTGGTGCATGAACAGCCAGCTGGGTCATGTTGTACATACTGGAACATACAACTGCTGACTTCTAGTGAGTGCTGTCTTTCTTCTTATTATTATTATTTCTTTCCTGAAGGTCTGTGCACTCAATCCCCATTGGCTGAACCAGTTGCCATCTGGTCAGCCTACAAAAGCTGTGGTCCAAGCCTGCTCTTCAATGGTCCATACTGGTTAAGTTGTATATTCAAGATACTCATATAATCAGTTACTTTTCAGTTATAAAATCAGGATTAATTATTATTGTGAGGCCTTCAGGCCAGCTGTTGGCCATCACAAAAGCTTAAATTTACTCCTCTTATTAATTATCACATGGGGACTTACTTTTTCCATATTTTTTGGTCTGAGACATCATTTACTCTAAGAATTTGAGGTTAGAGAGTTTCTTGGGGGGCAGATCTAAACAGTTAATACAAGAAGTGTTAAAGAATTTTTGGGAGTTCAAGTAAATGATAATGAAATAAAGTAAGTGTGATTTGTTGATGTTCTAATTAGGGGTAAAGACAGAGATGTAAAGGTCAAATTTGTTTCCCTGAAGGTTCAGTTTCATGATCTGCTGATGACACAGAAACAGAGATCAGGTTCACATTAACTCTTGTGTAATTATATTTCATCTTTTGAACAATAAAAACGACTGGAAAGCTGTGAGGTTTGTCCTAATGTTGTATAACGATAATTTTGTATAATGATTCAGTTCATCTGGAATTGACAATAATTAACTCTGATATTTTTATAAATAGTCCAAGGAAAAGGGGAACTCACAACTCAGTTCACCAAAAGGATTAATGGACCTTGTCACTGCTGAAATGTAGTGAGTCCTGGCATAAGAATTCCCCCCCTGCAGAAGAATCATTTAGAAAACAATGTGTCAACCCCACATGCTTCACTAAATGACCTGCTAGAATATTCATCAGGGAGAGATGTTTGCTTGAATATTCCTAGTAAGAACTATTTCTGCATGCAAACTCCGTACAGAATATCTAAAAGTTCATCATCCTTATCTAAAAAGATAAGGAAATGCTTTATTCTTATATGTCAAAATTGACTTTCATAAATGCAATTCTGAAAACAATTTGAGATCACTTGATTTTAAATGGGAGCATGACTTAAGTCTTTAAACCACAGATAATGCAGACTGTTTAGTAATCTGATCACAAGCTAAAAGGGCTCTTCATCATTGAATATATTTACTGGGTTTTCTTACTGAGCATTTTTTGCATGCATTATAGTATTACTTTTTAAGACAGTTTTGTGCTTTTATTTGAAAGGTTGTACATTTTTTTCTTCAGTGGAGCAGTCATCCATAAAATGGTCAACTTGGTAAATAACATGTCTTTTAGACATGCAGCTTGAAATGTTTGTCAGCAGAATCAAGTTTTCCAGTTTCCACACTGTTCCAGTTCACTGGCTGGATCCATGAGGAAAGAATAATTAGAGCATGGGTCAGGATCCTGCTGTCATTACTTTTACAGCAAGTTTCCCCATCTTGCTGGATCAGTTGTGATACTGTGAGAACAGCAGAGTTGTTGTGAGACAGAGCTTGTGTGCATGGAAGGAATCATTTTACGAGGTCATATGTAAAGGGACACAGTTTACATTAAGTTTTCATTAATTACAATTACAATTCAAATTTTTCATATGCTTAAATGTTCGTGACTCTTGTGTTGATCTCCCTTCCCAAACGGTTTCCCTCTTTCTCCCCCATGTTAATGCTTTGTTTTAAATGTTAACCACTCTAGAGTTCATGTTTCTCTCCTCCCATCCTATGTGCATCTTCCCAAGCCCCTGCCCTCTTCTCTAGAACCTCTGCTGCACTCAGTGCACTCTTGGCCCTTCCAAATGATGTCCACCCCTTGTGTGCTCCCATCAGCTCCAGCGATGCTCACTCATCCCTGGATCCCTCCCCAGTGCTTCCCTGACTGGGCTTTGTGTTGTACCCACCTTTGACCCACCCACGCTCAAAACCCTGGGCATGCTTTGTTCTGTGCTTAGTGTGCTCCTGACCTCTCTGGCATAAACCTTGTCCTGGAACCTCAGAACAGAAAGCCTCCATTGCCCTCTTTGCTGGGTCCTCGTAGCTCCTGCTGCAGCCTGTTGGAGTCCAGGACATCCCTCTGGCAGCCCTGGAAAATTTGGAGACTGTACAGGGGGGTCTGGGACCTGTACAGGAGGGCCAGCCAGCCTCACACAGAGCCCAGGAGGACACTGATTCTGGCTTCTGTCCATGGGAGTGAATACTCACATGTAAGAGGAATCACAGATCCTAAGAATTTAGAAATAAATAGTAGTTTGTTATAGAATATAAATAGAGAAATTAGGATTCTTAGCATATGGGGCTGAAGGGACAAGATGGAGGAATTGGGGAGTGGCCCCTGTGCTCCTTGTTCTTGCTCTCGTCACCCATCTTTTCCTGAGTTGGATTTTAGAGATTGGTTTAGAGTAGAATTGACATGTTAGTGTAGGTAGTTGGTATTGGTAAGATTTTGTAAATAAAAAATACATCTTGGACAGTGGTTGGGTGGGAGATCCTGCACTGAAGGTTTGGGGATCTCTGACCCGCCCAGTCCCCGCGTGTCCTGCTCTGCTGGGGACGCCCTGCAGAGCTGGACAAGAACTGAGAGATAATTTAGAATAAACAGCCTTGATAACACTGCTGGACTCAGCTTGTCATCTCTGGCTTTGGTGTGAAGCACCCAGGGCAAAGAGAAGACTGAAAACCTGATTACCTTGGGGAACAGCAACCCCAGGGAAATCCCCAGGGAACAGCAACCCTGGGGAAAGACCCCACTGCCTCGGGGAACAGAAACCCCGAGGAGAATCTCCGGGAACAACGACCCCGAGAGGAGCCCTCCCAAGTTAACCACAGAGCCAGCCCAGGCTGTGAGAGGAGTGGGACACGTCATGCATGTCATGCTACACGACATACGAAATGCAGGCTATTTAATTAAATAAATGTTTGATATGATATAAAATCATGGGAAAAATAATCACGAGACGATAGAAAATATATTTCAGTTGTCACATTGAATTCTTATCAGGTTTCTACAGAAGGGAAAATACTAAAAAATGCGGTAAGACAGGAGAGGAAGGTACTGTAGCATATTTATTTCATCAAATTAATTCTGAGTACTAAAGTGGAAATGTTCAGCTTTCTCCTGGCACATCAGAGGCAATGGGAGACTCTTGCTATAGAATATTATCTGCATGGAATATGTTCCACATCTGCCTCTTAAAATCGACACACCAGAGACATCACACTACAGTATCAGATTCATAGACTTACAGAGTTTGGTTTGAGTTGGAATGGACCTTAAAACTCATCCAGTTCCACCTCCTGCAATCTGACAGTAAGATTGCACAGGGTTTGCAGAAACCAAAATTTCCAGAAGATCTCCATTATTGAAAGTGGCTGTATTAATGAATTCCAGTTAATTTCTTTCTAAAATACTTTAAAACCACAGTCTTTCATAAACATTTATGGTGGGTTGGCTCACAAATCTGTTAATTCATTCACTATGTCATGTTTGGGGCAAAGGTCCAAATCAGCTCCCCTGATTAAACTCCCTATGAAAATATGTTGCTTTTTCAGGTGTGTTTTTTTTTTTCTTTCAGCTAAAATACTTTTATGAAGTAAATTCTTCTAAACCAAGAAATTAATTCTGCAATTAGGAATGCATGTAAGGAGCCAGTAAAGATAGCTTCTCTGCTTTAAACTTCTGTGTCAGTGCAATGGAAGTCATGCTGGCATCAGTTTCATACATGAGCATCACATGAATGCATTCTTTTTTCTCAGTTGACTCTTGACTTTTACTGCCAGTTATGGCTAAAATACAAAATTTGCTTGAAAGACACTGACCTAGGGAATCTTGCATTAGAAGCCTACAGGGAATAAGTGAAGTTTGATGAAGGTTGGGTGGTGGATTGACCTTGATCTGGCCCTCACCCAGCTAGTCTCTGCTTCCCCCTCCTCAATGGGAGAGAAGAGAAAATAAAATGAAAATCTCATTTACCGATGATTGTCTTGGGCAAAACTTGGCACTTGGGAAAATTAATTCGGTTTATTCGCATTTGAAAGAGACTTGGAGGATGAGAACAGAAGACAAAAACTAAAGCTCCCTGTGCCATAAGTTTCTCTCTGCTCCTCCTTCCTTCTCACACTTATGCCCAGGTCATTTCATGTAGTCCTTCACAAGCCATTCCAATCTTGCACAGACTGCAGTCTTCCAAAATAATCTGCTCTTGTGTGGGCTCCCTGTGGGAGCTCCTACATGAATTATTCCTCTTCTCCTACATATTGTTTTCCAGCTTCTCAATATTTGAGCTTGGTTTTAACAGATGATTATGATATCATCTATTTATCATTTTGTATATTCCACAGTAATATCACATACAAACAGCTCATTGTCAGTGTAAGAACATATTGTTCTTTTCAGAACGTCTCTGGGAAGAGATTCTACTGCAACTGGTGAAATTCCATCTTTGAACCAGAAGGGCATTTGTCCAGTCCAATGTAACAAAAATTTGTTGCTGTGGGATATCACATCTTTTTCTGAATAAAAATGTTAGTACAGATATCCTTGAAACCCCATCTCAAAGCAACTGTGCTGATTTTATTACTGCCAGCTGCTCAAGCTTAGGTACAAAGCAAATGCAAAACAAGTTTTTGATCCAAGTTCTGTTCACTTTATGTTTGTTCCATTCTTATATTCATTACCAGACATTACCTTTCAGACATCATGTGAAGAAATTGTTGGAGCTCACTCGGTTTGACCATTCTGAATTTCATCATAAATATTATTTCCTGTGCCTTTTCAAACATAATAATCTTCATCCTGATCTCTTAAGCATACTCTAAGCTTTTTATTTGTACTGAAAATTAAGAAATTGTATGTTAGAAGATCATTGAAAATAGACAAACCTTCCTAAAGCTTTTGGAAGCTGGTGATGAAAAGCATGTCTAAAAAAGTTAATCGCACTATATTATGAAACAACATGCCTTTTGAATTCTTGTCACTGTTCCTCTGAGTTCCTCAGAGGTGTGAAAAAGTGAAAAATACTATAATTTTTTGTGTGTGTTTATTTCATATTTTTACAAAGATTTCCATAGGAATAGCAAATGATTCATTACCAGCTTTTTCTACTATAAAATTGAGTGATATCTGTTCACTGCCACATGTGAAGACATGCCATGTCTTCTTTAACTGGATTGCTTTTGATGGAAGCCCAGAAGACACTGCAGATTAATGAACTTCTTGTTAGCAGTCAAAATGCTGTCCCAGCCATACCAACTGGATGTCTGCTGGAATCCAGTCCTGGTGGTGAGAGCTGGGGTTCAGTGAATGATTAGTGTCCTCTACAGGAACCTTTAAAGAGGGTGATTAATCAGCTGCATGAGGGGATTGGTTAATTTTTATTGCATAGTTTTTGTCAGGTCAGAAACTTAGATGGTAAAGCAGAAGACATAGGTAATAAATGCTTTAAAACCTCATTGAAATAAAAATAGGTTTCTAGGCTTTTTATTTCACCTAATAAACAATGCCCCTGACAATCTTTTTCCTTGTTCTGCATAAATTGTAGTCCTATATAAGTTCATCAAATCAAATCCACAGGCATAGGGTCATTTATGCAATAACTTAGTCTTCTGTTTCCTAGGTAACAGACTCATCAAGAGATGAAATATAGGCACTCACTTTCTTATCATCTGTTATTTGTTCTCATGCTAATCCATATAATTCATTAGTTTCTATCTTCTCCTCATATTTCCCCCTTTACACTTAGTTGCTCTGTTTGGTTGGATGTTCAACATTTATTTATTCCATTATTTGTACACAAAATAGAAAAAATATTTAGAAAATTTAAAACTTGACAAATTACCATACTCCAGAGTGCACGTAACCCACAGGTGGACCCTTTTCACTCTGAGGGAAGGAAGAAATATATCTTTGCAAACTTGCACAGCTCTGCAGGTAAATTGAGCAAAACAAGAATAT
This sequence comes from Cisticola juncidis, assembly GCA_013400215.1. Lineage (NCBI taxonomy): Eukaryota > Metazoa > Chordata > Aves > Passeriformes > Cisticolidae > Cisticola > Cisticola juncidis. The sequence goes on along the minus strand of VXBR01011642.1, from coordinate 586,012 downwards.
TAGAAATGTGGGGGTGTTTTTTTTCATCTTTTAGATGAATGTATAGAATTTAGAATGACTATTTCTATAATCAAATTTCAATTAACATTTTCTTTTGAAAATAATAGTAAACTAAATTCAGCAGTCACATTCTGTGTCAGGTCTAAATGTTTCTATTGCATGGATAAATTATTCATCTGCCATATCTAGATAGAGATACATTTGCTATGCTCTAACAAACAAGTGTAATTGTCAAATCTACCGTATTCCGTCTCTGAGAGTTGAAATTTTTGAACAAGATGATGCTATCCATATTTTAGAAATATCCCTAAAGGTTCTCACTTGCTACTTTTTGTTCCTGACCAACACCAAGCAGAGAACACCAGCTTGTTGTCATTTCCTGGCTCTCATTCTCACAACACAGTCTCTGATTCATTTTCTCGTGGCTGACTTCACCAGGCCATGTAATTGCTCCATGAGAAAATCTGCTAAAAGCTCTAAAGCTCTGTGATGGAGCCTGGATCATGGTTGTTGTGCAGCCTCTCTTCAGAATTCATAGTGGCAATAGCAGCAATTGATCACAAAATGACACCAAATTAAGCTCTGTTCAGTATTCCATTGGGAGATTTTCTTACCACTTCAATGCTGGAGAATGAGGTGCAGCTACACCAGTTACAGCACACAGCAATGAACGAGGCCATTTGGTTTCCTCTGCTTCCTCAAGCCTTTTCAGTTTGGGATGTAATCCAATTATTTTAAATGCAGACACACTGATTGCAAGTACAAAAAGCCCAAATGGTGTTCTCTAAATCTCTTTGAAGAGAGTGACTCACCCAAATTACATTCAGCTTTAGAAGAGCAAAGATGTTCCTAACACTTGCTCATACTGCTTTTGATAAATACAGTTAATTATACAATTCTGCTGGGCATTGAAACACCTTCATTGAAACCCAGGAAGCAGAAGAGAACAGTCAAAGAAACCATTCTCTCTCAAAAACTTATCTGTAATATAAATATTCTTTCAGAAAGAATAAGGACTAAAATCAGAAGTTTCAAAGAGTACAAAAGGGCTGCATCAAGTCCTCCCAAAAGAGGAACCAAAGTTTGATTATGACATATGATTTTATCTCTAAATGCATATGAAAATAATTTCTACTTTATGACATCATATTTACATATAATCCAGCCCATACTTACAGACATTTAATTTATCACTCATATTTAATATTTTCCCCCTTGAAATAAAACAAGGGTTTGAAATTCTCCTGTCTTCTCTGAAAATTTGAATTAGGAAGGCACAAGTAGCAGAGTCAGGACAATACCTGGTTTAAATGACATGTGAATATCCTTGGGAGCTGCTTAGTGTGTCTGTCTTGCAGAGCCAGCATTCAGAATCCACACATTTTGACCACACATAGTTTGTCACAAATTATAGACTATTATTTGTCCTAATGAAGAGTTCATAATATATTCTTGAAATTGTTCTTTGCCTATTTGTCCACCTTTGCAAAGTTTGTGTGTTTGCTTACAAGTAAAAGACATAAACTTTATACGCGAGATGGAAGATGCAAATGTCAAGGTTTTTCTTTCAGCTTTTCTGGAATATGAATGCCAGCTGCTCCTCTGGAATTTTCTTAATCCTCCCAAGCATCACCAGTTTCTGCATCCTTCTTTTAAATAATTAAAGTTTTAGCTATTTGTAGTGTCAAAACTTTGTACTCTTTTCTCCAAAGTCTTAGGATTTCATCTGTATGATTACCAACCCTTGCAGCTGTTAGAAGTTCTCTTTGTATCACTGATGAAACCTTCTGTGACCTACACAGGAAAACCTTTCAAAACTGTACACTCATTTTTAGTACTAATATACCTGTATATATCACCTAATAAATTAACTAATTATCTGATATATTACTGTTACAATAGATAAGAATCCCAGATGTTGAGTCAGAAATCCATAAAATTCTATATGGCCATCTTTTTTCTTGCTTTTTTTTTGAACTATTTTGAGCCAGTCTGTCATTTCAATCAGGAGAGAGCAAATTGGTTTTTGATGCCCTGAATGTAACACCCACATCTGACCTGTTAAGAATAATTAGGAGCTTAAAAGTAAAATACAATGGGTCCAACTGTATAAATGTGTTGACACAGGAAGAACATCACAGTTCTCTTTCTTAAGAGGGCTAAAAGAAACCAAAAATTTAAATCCATTGGGACAGAATAAAAATAGACTCCACTGCTTAAATGCTCTGAGGGTCCTCATAGGTCTGCAGAGAAAGTAGGAGCTGAAGTGAAAAATACTTTGTTTAAAAGTCTTCACTCGTGAGTGATGCTTTTAGCATCACAGAGGATTTTTCTTCCCTGTTTTGCCTGGGGAGGCAGTCTCTAAATCTGACAGGCTTTTTGGTGTTGTAGATATGTGCTTGAGAGTGTGGAGGAATTTTTTGAATTTTCGCTCATGACGTTTTCTGAGAGGTGACTCTCACCTGGGAAGGGTCTTAGCACAGATGTGGCTGTGGAGGCTTCCTTCAAAGGGCATTGAGGGATTCTGCCTGTGTGCAAAGTGAAATTCAGAATGGCCAAAGTCAGCAGAGCAGGGAGAAGGCACTGACATCCTGACAAAGGAAATGAGAAGGAAAAGCAGCTTTGGATGCATCCTTGAGAGCTTCATTACATTGTGCTCTGCAACTTCAGCAGGGTCAGTGTGGTACTATACAGATACAAACCACACCAAAATATCATTTGGTTCAAAGCCTCTGTTGTCAGTTTTTAAATTATTGATGGTTGTTTATTGTTGTTATTTTCCTGTAGGTCCTTCAAGGGTTCTCTAAAGGATCGTCAGCTACCTGACAGCATTTCCTACCCATTTTTCCTTCTTTCCTTCTGTATTCCCTACTCCTTGTGTCTATGTTTTGACTACTCAGCTCTGGAAATTAGTTGTGAACAACTGCTGTGTTGAGAGAGAGTAGGCAATATTTAGTGAACAGTTGGGTAGAATTAGAGCTAACAGTGTGATTGGCTGCTTTTAAGAGCACAGCCATTTGTTTCACTGAACAAAATGTAACACATACAGAAGTTAGTGAAATTATTTTCACTATGTCTCTGCTGTTGCTCATGTTCTCTAAGCATGTACTCAGTATTATCAAGTTTACATCAGTTATATTTTTTCACTTGCCAAACAGGTTGTTGTGTGTGCAGTAACTTCCCTATCTGAGCCCCCCCTCACTTCTGACTCACAGAGTACTCAAGAAGCTGGAACTCCATGAAACAGCAAAAATATAATCCAAACTCTTGCCTCCTAAACATTTATGATGTTATTATTACCAGAATAATCATACTTAAAATACTGCCAGTGAACTAGCATTGTATTCTCTACTGCAAATAAACTGCTTAAATTCATTTTAGACTGACAGAGTAACTGATAGCAATCACAGCACTTTTTGCACTAAATATACTTAGTTTCCTTGAGAAGATTGTACATTTGCTGTAGCTGGCATTTGCCTTAGCATTAGGAAGCACAGTTGTATTTGTGTCCCTTCATGTCTTTCATGTGCTTTTCCACTCTTCCTTTGACATGATGAAAACTTTTGTCTTCTCTCAGCAGGGAGGTCCATGGACTAACAACACACTGCACGAAGCATAAACTGTTATTTGTTAGAAAATTGACTTTTTCTCTAGAAGATACTTAATAGTTCAATGAAAACCTCACAACATAATTGCAAAAGGTCACAATTTTATGGTTTTTACTGCAGGCATTATTTGAAACCAGTATTTGATAATATTTCACGTGGATTTAATACCTTACAATCTTAGAGGGTAATGGAAGCAATTGCATTGACCTCAGTGAAACGAACACAACCCAAGCTGAAATGACTTCTGAGGAGTCTAAAATATATATATAGCCAAAATTCTGTTTGTTTAACATTGCATAAGTTCCTTGTCAGAGTTTGTGATTAGAGCAATCTGATGTCAGATGAGATGAAAAAAGATCTCAGGGACTTCACAATAAGTTGCTTTTGAAACCATGACAATGGGATGCTGGAGCAATGGAACAGTGAGGAGTCCCCAGGAACAAAATTACAAAAATCTTTATTTTATTGTCAATTAATTGTTCGAAGATATTCAAGCAGAAACTGTACTAGAGTGTAAGGTAAAATAGGAACTTGATTGCTGCTGATAGGATGAAAATATAATCTCAATTTCTAGTGCTAAAAACACAATGCCAGAGACATTTGTATATGTAAATGATAGTACAATGAACTGGACCAAGACCCCAGCATGCACATTAGTTTTGTTATATAAGTGTGAGTGATCACTCACCAGTTTCTGCATAATTCTTTCTTTGTTATCTTTTTATATAAAAGCCTGGACTTACTTCCCAAAAGGTGTGCCAGTTAGTTAGCTGCCTGGCACTCTGATCTGAAGAACGAGAAGAAAATAAATATCTGGACTGTGTTGATTAGCTCGTGCATACTGGGTGAAAGAACTTTACTTTGGGGATGAGTCTGTGATATATACCAATCACTCGATTTTAGAAATTTATGAAAATTTAATAAAGAATAAAATTGGTTACAAAAATTAATGCAAATCAAAGTTTAAAAAGTTTTCAGAGACAGGACAAATAATGAGACAAACAAGAGCAAAGAGGTAGTCTGGACCACCGACCGTCCCCCCTCCCTCTAGACAAAGGCTAGGAAGGAAAAGAGCAAAGGAATGTCCCCTTTTTGAGGACTAAAGCTTCATGGTTATGCAATCTTTATCTAAGACAGACCAGTTTGCCCAGAGTCCCTCTTCTAATCCTTGGTGTCCAGAAGTCTGGCTTGACCAGGTGGCTCCTGTGGATTCCGGGAGAGATGCATCTTTCCCTCTGAAAATTCTAAAGGGAGGGGGTTTCTTCTTCTTCTTGTAACTGTTATCTCTGTTGGGAAACACCTTCTTCTCTTTCTCTTGAGCTAAAGAAAATATCTTACACACAATTCTTTTATTACTAAAACTTAATGTTAAAAACTACATTTACTATTTTATTCAAATGTTAATACAGCATAACTTTTCTACCTAGCATATTACATATAGTAAATATTTGCGTAGAGCCACACACAGTATGCCTTTTTCACAAGTCCATCCTCTACTCATTAGTAATAAAAGCTGCAAGGAGAGAAGTGGCCGGAGCAGATGCAGTGGAGCAGTGGTATTGATCGAGCAGGCTGTGCTGTTTTCGGTGTAGCTGCAGAACGAGGCAGAATCTCCCTTGGCAGTGGTTCCCGATGTAATAAACAGGCACTCTAAAGGAGCAGGTCTCTGAGGTAAGCTGAGGGTGAGGGTTTAAATTGAGGGTGAGGGTTTGGGTTAGGCTCAGTCCTGAGCGGGCACAGCCGGGACGCGCTCCAGGGCAGGGCGGTCCGAGCGCGCCCAGAGCCGGGCTCGGGCACGGAGGGCGCACACGGCCTGAGGCAGAGGATGAGAGGGGAGTCCTCGGCTGTGAACACGAGAGGCTTTTACCCAGTAAAAGGTAAAAGGTGCCCTTTTACCTTTGTACCCTTTTATCTTTGTACCCTTGCGGAAGGCAAGGTAACCAACGCAGCCACAGCAACCACACACCCAACAAACACCAAGCCGGGCTGTGAGGCGGGGGCGGTCCCACAGGCGGGGACAAGCACACAACCAACGGGGACAGGGCAGGGGAGGACACAGGGACAGACTGACACTGCAGGGGGAATTCTGGGGAGCGTACAACTCACAACCGATTATCTGTGGAGAAACACAGAACATTTTGGGCTGAGGGGCAAGGATTGACAAGGGAGGTGGGAGGCAGACGTGCAGGATTGGCAGGGAACCATCGGGAACAAGGGGAAGGGCCCGGGGAAAGCGACACCTCAGAGGGAGGGCAGGGCTAGGGAGGAACACTGGAAATGAGAGAAAACAGAACAAATCGCAGCAGTGTGTGAGGGCAGCCTCACCTCGAGTGCTGGGGGCACTTTTGGGCTCCCCAATATGACATCTAAAGCTGTTAGAGAGACTCCAGAGGCGGGATAAGAAGATGGGGAATCTTTGAGGGACCATACAAGGGGTGGCTGAGGGCACTTGGCTCGTTCAGCCGGAGGAGACTGAGGTGACACCTCACTGAGGGCTGCAGCTCTGCTCTCTGTGACCAGGGACAGTGATTTATATATGAATATCGAGCTAATATCAACATCCAACTGTGACAGACAAAAAAACTCTCTAACAGTTAAAGTTAGAAAGTGTATGTTTATTGTGGGATAGCTCCCTAATGCGCACTGCAAAGATCACAGGTCATTACAGAGCCTTTTATTTACAAAAACGTTGAATACACAAAATACAAATGCATGTTCATACCCCTGTCACTTTCTCTTCTCTGCTTCCTATGCTAATTGACAAAAAGGCTATTTAGCCTGCATAGTTTGTTCCCTGAAATGGGTCGGGGATCCTTTTGTGAGGAGTGAACACCAAAAGGAAGAAGTAAAACGAGTCTTCCTCATTCTAAACTTTCAACCTTTTCAATGCAGTGTGATTAATGGATGGTAGAACTCCCTGTTTCTTGTTTCCCAGGACTATTTCAGTGGGTTTCTGGAAACAGGAGGTCTTGTGTTGTATTGATTAGTTTCTCTGTTTGACAAGCAATGAGTTATTAGATCCGGGCTAGCTTATCTTAAATCCGGTTTCTTTTAACCATCCTCTAACTTTGAACTGATTTCAGCAAAGCTTATCTATTCATTTCAGTTAAATCAGCAACATCTATTAACTATAACCTTAGCTTTTCTAAAATCTTCACAATCAGTGTCTCCACAGGACCCCAGGGAATGGCTGGAGGAGGAGGAGGGAGGGTTATGTTGGATGTCAGGAAAAGGTTCTTCCCTTTTTGTGCGTGGTCAGGCACTGAACAGGCTCTCCCAGGGAATGGATGTGGCCCCAAGGCTGCCAAAGCTCCCTTCCTACTCAGGATATGATGTCCTAGGATGTTTTTAAAAGGCAGATTTCTGATGTTACCTTCATTTATGCATAATAAGGTACATGTACATGATACAGTGATGATGCAGATTTCTTGCCTTATGGTGATGACTCAAATTGTGGAATGCAGTGTGGAATACCCCTGGATTTGAGCAGTAATAACAGGACTTCTGCTTATCTCACATGGTCAGCCTGCAAGCCCTCTTCTAGCTACAGTTCCACTCTGTAGCTCTTTGATGAGCTGTTTGTGACAGAATTCATTGTATATCAATAAGTTATCTCCCAATAATCAAAACAGCTTTGTTTGCAAGGAAGACTTTCACATATACAGCAGGTAAAATTTCACAGACCTTTCTGCCCTTCCTGACAGGCTGAAACTGCCATTTAGAGAGATACAACCTCTTCCTACCTGTCTTAGGAAAATGTTCACTCTGAGCAACTTGAAATAATGTTCCAATTACATTTACCTAGACAGCTGATTCGCTGTGGGTGTAGTAGGTGAAGAATTTCCCTTTTATAAGAATAGATAGTGCTGTTTTCATCTGATTCTGGGTCGAGAGCTGCACTTTTATGCTTACCTTTACTCTCATGGTTTTTATCAGGTGTAAGCTGCTTATCTGAATAAAATCTGCATAAATAAACCATGGGAGAAAGTAAGAGAGGGCTGTATGCTAATTATTGGTTCTAGCTACACTACTACTGCTATCCTGTTTGTTTAAGACCCAGAGACTGAGTTACCAAACCAAATCAGACCCAAAAAAAGGCCTAAAAAGTCAATTGCCTTGCCTTAGGAAGGCCAAGAAGCACAGAGTATTTCTCAATATTGAGTACCAAAACTTTAGCCCCAGTGGCTATTGTAAGGGAAGATCATGAATCTAGAGAAAGACAATTCTGCAATTTATCTTCAGTAAAGCTTAAGCAGTATTTTGAAAAGTCAACCTAAAAGAGAATGACATCATTTGTGTAAGTAGCACTGCAAAAACAATTTTGAGACCTGTTTTCTTGGCCGGGGTCTTTTCCTGTACAACCTCTGATAACATCAGAATGGCTGGAAGGGTAACCAGGGAGAAAAGATAAATGACAATTAAGTTAACAATATTTAAAACAAATATTGTTTGTGAGAGTAAGAGGAAAAGGTTTGTGGACTAATACATAGAATTACTTCTGCCTTAAATTACCTGTCCAATATAAGAAACATATTGATGCATTAGATTTCTTTCTAATTACAGTAAGTTTCCTATCAGGGACTCCAAGGAAGCTGAATGAGAAGGCTAGTCTGTATTAGTTTATCTGTAAATTGGGTAAGAAACAAGAACAAGTTAATTGCTCAGGAGTTAATGATACAGGTATCTATAATGTACTTCAAAAAACTAGGGAAATATTAGATAAATGCCAGTGTTACTGTCACAGGGATATGCTTGGACTCCCTCTGTGTAGACAGCATGCAATTTGATAATTTATATCAAATTATTAGAGCAAGAACACAAACAGACCAACAGCTTTTTTTTTATACTGCAGTGAAAAGATTGAAATTAGAGATTCCAGCTGGCACTTCACTCAGGAAAATACTCCGAGAAATCAGTGGTTTTACACAAGACAGGAGTTCTGGAATAGATTAATAGAGAGGACTCTTTTTTTTAAGATAGATGCTGTTTATCCTGTTTTCCCTGATTTGTAATAAATTTGGTTCTTATCACTTTCCTTGTTAATTCTGATTCTTTAGGTTGAACTGATAACATTGGGAACTGATAACAAAGGGGGGAAAAAAGAGGCAGAGTGGAGAAGATGTTGGATACCTTTTGTGTGTGCATGCCTTGGACATGGAAAAAAATAGGGAATATGACAGAGTTGTGGACTGATAGAGAAGAATTTCAAGTGTCCTGTATATGGGGGGGTCTTAAATCTCCCACCTGGGGTAGGGTTCCTTTTCCAGATGGATCACAAAGTTGTTCCCTCTGTACTACAGATCTTTTTGTTTCAGTGAAAGCAGTGCAGCATTTTTTATTGGCTGCATTCAGTGAGCAACATTTCTGAGCAACTGACAGGCCTAAATAAGGATATTAATTAGAGGTACCCTGGATCTTCAGAAATATATCATTTAATTATGAAAGGTTATTTTATAAATCTGTAGAAAAATTTATAGATTTTGCTTTCTCATCAGCTGAAAACATGAAGTATAAATAGAACAATTATTCATTTTCCTTATCTTTGAGGAGTTCCTCAACTCTTTCCACAGCTGCAGATAACTTTGCAATTGAATCATGTACCTTTATCTGTATACAGATTATAAATGTGAAAGTCAGAAATCAAAATATCAGCTGTAAGGAAACATGAACTTTAACATCAATACTTTTATCATTTGCTTCATCCAAGCCCAGCAGGTATTTCTTTGAAAATTTTTCCCTGCTACAACTTGATATATATGGCTCATCTTAAAATTACGAGGAAGCAGGTCCATACTCCTTATTCCAGCTTTGAAAATTATTGAGGAATTCATGTCTTCACCAAAAAAAAAAAATAAAACAAACAAACCCCCAAAAAACCACAAATAACAAAAACCAGCCAAACAAACAAAAAACAGCTGAGGAGACAAATATAGATAATGATTAGATAAGCACTTTAAATACAAGGAAATAAAAAAAAATAAACATGTTCCAATATTTCCCTGTTTACAGGACATAAGGATTGCAAAAACTGTCATGGCTTGATCATAAACATCAATTTCTAATTGTTTCTTCATCCAAGTGCTCTCAATAGTATTTCCACATGCTGGTATTTGTGGTGCCTGGAGAGCACATGGATGTACTGGAACATGTTCTATGTCTATAAAATATTTATTCAGATTATATAAAATAATCAAAGGTCACGTAGCAGTTTTCTTTAATAATGATTGTATTTTGCAAAGGATACTTGTGGAGACAGACTTTATTTAAACCAAGCTTTTATTGCTGTGGATTTGTACATAAAGAATCTCAGTGAAAGAACTTTATCAGATAAGCTTCTGTCTGATCTATATAATTGCCAACACAACATTTCTCTAAAGCATCAAAAATTAAATAAGCATAAAGAAAAGCATGTAAAAAAGTTCTGTAGATAAGCAATAACTTATTAGTTAATAAAAATACAACTAAATTAAAAATAAAATTAATATTTATTGCTAATAACATAGTAATTTAAATCACAGGGTGCTTTTCCTTTTTAGTTCTAAATTTACATTCTAAAAAACCTCAGTTTTACTGCCCTTTGGAAAACAGAGCACAGCAAGCTCAAATCCATTTAATTCAGGCAAACCAGAGAAGATCCAAAATAGAAATTCAGTTTACTCAGTCCTCTGTGGTGCCTTGTACCACTGAACAACTCTGTCACCCCTATTCACTGTTGATTTATTTGCAGAAGAAAGAAGGACAGAAATGAAAGTCAAGAGATGTAGATATAAACTATGATAAAGACAATCAGAAAATTCCATGGACATGAGGCAAGCATAAACATTAAAATGACAAAAGCTAATGTTTACTCCAAAAGGCAGGAAAATAACAGAAACAAAGGAAAATATGGGAGAAAATTAGGGATCCAGCCTGAACATGGAATCAAGCAATATTGTGGAAAAGATAGATGAAATTTTGACTTTTTAATAGACTTGAATGACTTACCACTCCTGAATTTTCTGAATGGTTTGTACACTGTATTAACTGCAGCTTATGAGTACAGGGGTTTTGTCATTCCTAGGCTGCAGAAGAATGAGCAGAAGAACAGGAGTTGGCACTATGGATTTGTGGTTAAAACTTCTTGAGCTCCAGAGCTCTGGCAGGCTTGTGAGCACTTCCCCATCCCAAGGAAAGCTTGCAGTATAAAGTACATAATCTGGAATTTCAAACATTGGTTGGTCTCGGGGTCGTTGTTCCCAGAGATTCTCCTCAGGGTTTCTGTTCCNTCTAAAATCCAACTCAGGAAAAGATGGGGGATGAGAGCAAGAACAAGGAGCACAGGGGCCACTCCCCAATTCCTCCATCTTGTCCCTTCAGCCCCATATGCTAAGAATCCTAATTTCTATATTTATATTCTATAACAAACTACTATTTATTTCTAAATTCTTAGGATCTGTGATTCCTCCTACATGTGAGTATTCACTCCCATGGACAGAAGCCAGAATCAGTGTCCTCCTGGGCTCTGTGGGAGGCTGGCTGACCCCCCTGTACAGATCCCAGGCCCCCTGTACAGTCCCCAGATTCTCCGGGGCTGTCAGAGGGATATCCTGGACTCCAGCAGGTTGGGGTTTTGTAGGTTATGTTTTAGTCTGTTATAATGGATTTTCCCATGTTTTGCATTTAATCAACTTTTGAACATAGAGCAATATAAAATCGTGACAATTAAAAAAAAATAAAGGAGAGATCCTGTTTTAAATGAATGCACCTACTTAACAACTGTAATGGCAAATTCAGAATTTTTCTGTATTACAAGGTGACACCAGCAGTGTGTTTAGGGCTCCAGGTGTACCTGCAGTGCTCAGGCACAGGTGGTCTGTGCAGCAAACACCTTTATTCTGAACAGTGGGAATCTGAGCTGGCCCCAGGCTGTAGGCTGAGCTGAATGCACCATTTAATTGAATGGTACCTGCCTAGAGCAGAACTGAATATGAATTTATATTGCAAAGAAAACATTTTATATTTAGCCATAGGTTAACAATTAGATTGTGTGCCTGTATAGGCAGAGATATTTAGTTTTCCCTCTGTGAGTGATTAATGAAGAGTATTCCAAAACTAATAATGAAACCAGGAACAACATGCATTATTAAGTGTCTGTGTAATTAAGATCTGTACTTGGAATATGAAAGATTTTTCACCCACCTTGCAAAAAAAATTATTATTTTCTTCAAGGGGTAACTTCCAGACTTAGGTAAGTGTGCTAGATTTAGGAAAATCCATATTTTAAGCTATTTATTTTGTCCTGCAAAGATAAGTTTTAAAGAAATCCTAATTTATTTTTTTTTTTTTTTTAAGTATTTACGGAAATTTGTGTTAATTAGTTAATTTTAACATCTGGAAAATTCAAGTGTGCCAATGCTTGCCATAATATGACGACAATGGAACTGGGTTGTTTGGGAAATGTATTCTATTCTGTCATTAAAACAAGTTTCTGTAGAAACAATGGTGTTGAATGCATGTCAGTGTTTTTAATGGAAAGTATATTTAATTTTGTAACCCAAAAAACCTCCAGCTAGAACCTGGGTGACAAACTCTCAGCTGTCATGAAGTTAACATAATATGAAGAAGTTAAAATAGCAGTTATATTCATTTATATATGCAGTTCTAAAGGGATCTATAGGGCCGTGCTCACTTGCTTGTGAGACCCAGAGCCACCTGTGGAGGCAAATTGCTTTGAAAATTCTTCTAAATTGAGAATTGCTCCTATAGACTTGTTGTTTTCTTGCCAAAAATTGACTTGTCATAATAATACTTTGTAGCAGCTGCTTGGTAATACATGTTTTTAAGCCCAGTGATATTACAGTAAGGAGAAATTGCACTACAGCTTTAGGGCACAATTTTAGAGCTGAAGTCATGTTCCAGGTTCATCATGCAATCATTATTTGTTATAAATTAAAGAGACATCTCTAATTAAAGAGAAATCTTTATCCTGACACAATCTTATTTGGAACATTGGCAAAGATGTGGAATTCTGCTAAAAGAAAGGCCAAGTCAGTGATTTATCTTTTTAAAATTCTGTCAATTTTAGGATTCTTTAATAAAAATCTTAAAATGAGATACTTCACATTAAAATATTTCAGTGGCAACATGCTGACATAAAGTTCAGCAATGTGACTTTTGGTTCTTTTTTTTGAAGACACATGACAATGTTCCATCTACATGGTTGTGAACTACTCTGAAGGAAAATACACACATGAGCTGTAACTTTACAGGGTCAGTCTGAATTACTGGATTATACAGGACTCCCAATGCCTTGAATTAGATCAGTTTAGTAAAAAAGACCCCTTTGAAACTGGTGTTTTGCTTAAATCCATTTTTTCAGAGAGGTATTTTCTTTACAGTGACTATAAAACATTTTAAAGTAAATTTAGATATATACATTCAGTCGGGAAATCTTAAAGTGCCACTTTTTCTAAGGATCTTTTCCTGCTACGTGCCACCAATGCAACTGAAAAAGACAAATCTTGTTCCCTGCAGAACATCTCATATCCAGCATCTTAGACTACTTGAAAATGTTCTGTTATGATGCCAACCCTACATCACATTTCTGGAGCTGTCTGCAGCCATGGGACAATGGAGAAAGGAAATTATTTGGTGGCAACATAATGAGACTACTGCTGAGGTTATGTTAATCTTTTCTCTTTTTCATTTCAAGCTGGAAAGTACATCCAATCCTTATCTCAGTCATCAAGAAGCACAGCCACAGAGACTTATTCAATACAGAAGATGTTCAGAGTCTATGGGGAAGGGAAATCCAATCTTAGCTTTGTCTTTTTTGCTTAAAACTCGTGGAAAGCAAAAGCCAAAAGCCTGGACATTGGCTTAATTCATTGTGAGGTTTTTTGTTATTTTTTCAAATATCAGGTGAAAAATAATTGAAAATGTCCACATAAGCAGCTCCAGGATGAGACAGTCAGTCAGTCAATGGGTTGGAAATCACCTCAGAGCTCTCTAGTTCTGCTCAAAACAGGTTCAGCTCCATCAGGTTCTTGTTCAGATGAATTTTTAATATCTCCAGGGACAGAGATTCCTCATCTCCAGACCATCTGTTCCAGTGTTTGACCACCACCATCAAAATACATTTTCCTGGTTTTGGGATGGAATCTCGTGTGTTTCAGTTGATGTCCATCGTCTCTCATCCTTTCACTGTGAGCATCTGAGACACACTGGGAGCCACATGTTGGCTCTTGTTTGACTTGTCCACCAGAACCTGCAGGTCCTTTTCTCCAAAGCTACTTTTTTTTTGTTTGTTTTGCCCAGCTGCCCCTGGCTCTGTCTAATGCCACCTGAGAGGCACAACATTGTGGGTTTTTTCATTCAGCTATCCCCATCAACCCACTCCTCCAGCCTCTAAAATTGTCCCTGCCCTGAGTCTCCTTTTCATGGATATTGCACACAAACTGAGAGCACACACCATCCTGTCCTAAGTAATTCATCAAATGGTTCCCTGCTGCTGACCCCAGTCTCAGTCCCACAATGACATTATTGGCATCTGACCTTGCTTGGACACTTTGTTCCTGATCATCACCCTTTAAACCCTAAAGCCCAGGAAAATTCTCACCCAGTTTATATTCTGCTAATTCAGTCCCCATGTAGCTTTTATGTGCAATTTCTTTAAAGTTTCTAAATCTTCCTGAACAAAAAGGTAAAAAGGGTCACAGTTAATGTCTAAATAGTATTGAAAATTGTGTTAGTTACTTCAGCATTTGTAATAACCTCTGAGACAGGCTTAATCTAGATTACAGTCTCCACTTTGAACAAAAAATAGCAAAATACATACTGGATGTCAAATTTTTTAGAGGTATATAAAGATCCACTATTTGGTTCTGCATTATTGGAAATTGCACAGAGTTTTGCAGAGTTTTAAAATCCCCTGTTAGTAGTTTTATGTTTCTTCATGTTACATTGTGTGTTTGAGGCCGACAAAAACAGAATATCATTTGTAACTACAATTTCTTTTATTTCTACAAACATCTAATGATGTATTTAAAACCTTAGCTTTGGGCCACTAGTCTAGAAATTCTTTGTCTGTGGGGTTATAAATAACACAATTGAGGAACAGAAATGCAGATCACATAAGTTTTTAAAAGTCCTCCCACAACCTGGAAAAATACTGTAAATTTGTATGGCATAGGACTGGTTTGCACTGGCATAATTTAAAGCATGTGAATATTAGGGAAGATTCCCAATGGTCTCTGCTTTGGCTGCATGCTAATTGGATAAAAAGAGAAGGATATATTGCAGTATGAGTTGAAGAAAAGGGGGAAACAGGCCATGTGTTTAGACCATAATATTCACACTTCACATGAAACTCTGGTGTGCACAGCTGTATAATTTTGTGGTTTTATCAGACCATTGTTTAGGGAGGGTAATTATAATAGGTAAATTAGCTATAGCCATAGGGGAAAGAGAAGGTGCAAATGAGATTTATTCCATTCCCATGAAACTAATAGAAATGTACCAAGTACATAACAGGCTCGGTGATTCATCCAGGATAATTGTTCTCTATTTCCTTGAACTTTTAAGACTGTTTTTCTTAAAATCTTCCTTTCCTTTTCAGTTTTCCAAAATGGCCTTTAAATTATCTGAGAAAACTCAGAGATAGATGATGACATAAGTTATGAGTGGTGAAATTAAAACACTTTTTAGTCTTCTTCTGACTTAAATTGTTCCTCAGAGAGAAAGAAAAATATGGTTGATCTCCAGAGTATGTAGCCTGTACAGTGGCATATAAACATATATATTATGCTATTCCTTTTTCTACTGTATGAAAAATGGCTGTAGGGTGACCCTCCATGTTTCCCCCACAGAAGAAACCCACCTGTTGGCAACAGCACTTCTGTTCCTTGCAGTTTCATCCTTATTTCTTCACATGACTGGATATCAGTCCTTCAAACACACTCAATCCCAAGGGCTGTTTGTGATGGCAAAATACAAAATGATTGTAGGCAGGAGTGTCATTTTCTGTGCCACTTTCTTCTGTCTGTTACCAAAATCTGAAAACGTGCTCTTGTTACCAGGAACCAGTAAAAATACAGCCTTTAACTCCAGTGAAGCATTAAGAAGCAGGCACTCTTGATTTTGTCAGAAAAATCAGGCAGCATTCTCCCCCTTTAAGGCTTGGGAAGTTTGTTTTCCCTTCAAACCTTCCTAATCCTCGTTTAACTTCTTTGCTAACCTCACCTAAGTTCCTCACCTTGCATTAGCAATCATGTTTTTCACACAGCTTAAAGCATCATAATTGCAGTTATTAGTACAGTTACAATCCCACTTTGCAAAAACTCAACCAGTCAGAGAATATCCAAGTTCTTTCAGTATTTTATTGAAGTATCCATTTTCTAATCCTGTTCTTAATTCTCTACTAGATACAGCAACAGCTTTTAATCTCTCTGATTATCCAATTCAGCAGTTACATTTGAAACATGCACACAAGTGTTTCAACTCAAATAACCACATACTCTATTTTCACACAGCAACAACAAATCTAAAGCAAATCTTTTTCCTAGACTCATTTTAGTAGTTGCTTGCAGTTGTTGGGTTTTTTTTGTTTGGTTGGGTTTTTTTCCAAAAATCCCAATTAGTTGCATTAGGTAAAGTTTCCATTTGTCCATGTGTCCATCAGAAGGAATAATTTCCTTGTATTCCTTTCAAATTTGCATAGATGTTATTTCCTTCGTGGGTGTATTCCTATATTTTTGTCAAATTACTGACTTAAGACTCCCCATGGAACTGGATTTTCTACTGAGGTTGGTACTGGCAAGCAAGCTGTTACACAATTCTGGGCAAAAATACCAGTAACAAATGCTCCCCACAAGAAATAAAGCAGAAAACAGTCTTGTTTCCTTCATATTTTCGTGCAGAAAGGATTATCCCCCAGTTCACAGTGACAGGGGATTGCTGGTTTTACCCGTGTGGGATGAAGCAAAGGCTGTTTTGAACCTTCCCACAGGGAAGGATTTCCTCCTGATGTCTAATCTAAATCTCCTTCACCTTAAAGATACTGGAAAGGAAGATAAGGCTTGAAATCTGAAAAACAGGGATTTAGAGGTATTCCAGTAACATGTAAAAGTACAGTTCAGGTGCTGCTTTGAAATGTCTTAGGAAATAATGGTGATAATCCCAGGCTCTGAACAACCTGCACCAGTGCCTGAAGTCCAGTGTTCTCCAAGGAAACTGCAAAGTTTGAAGAGTTAAACAGCGCTGGAATTGACATCAATTTCTGTCTCAGTATATTTTTTACCTTAAGAGTGCCTTCTAACCACTCACTGAACAAAATTATACTGCACTTCAAGGGATAGTTTGTGATTACTGCTAAGACCACGTGTTAAATTACTTAACACCTATATCATCTATATTTGATCTGATATGTAGGTTTATAAATCCTAGGTTAGGGTGAAGCATATAAGGGTTTAAAAATTAAGTACCCTACTGATGTTTATGATCTTAAAAGTAATGTTCAAAGATTTTATTATACTAAGAATATGTTAAATGCTATGCTGTAATAACATACCTTTAATTCTCAAAGAGTTTTTAATTTTTTCAGCAACTAAGAATAATCTAAATTTTTTTTCCCTTGAAGGCTTATATTATTTTGAGGAAATCTGGCAGATATGTCCGTGTATAAATTAGTTTTTCTGGAAAAATGCTATTAATTACAGGACTTAAATGAAATACATAACAATGTTTTTTTACATTGAAGTATGAACATGGAAATTGAAGTCACAAAAGTGTATTTGCAAGTAATAGTAATTACTATTAATATAATAGTAATATTAATAATGCCAATTTATATTTAGCAATATCAAAGACATTAAATTTTCCTCTTTCATGTCCACTGTATAAAAAACTACACGACAAAAAAGTTTGATAGACAACCTTGGCGATAAATACACTTTATTTCCCTTTATTAGTCTGTGAGGTCCTTCATGAGTGGCATGCAGACTGTGGTTGTGTATCAGATTGTGTATCATATCAAAAACTGATACACAATCACAGAGTATTAAAAAAAGAGCATTAAAAACTATAAAAACCTTATTAAAAATTCACACAGTGCAAATTTTCATGACGCATCCTAGCATATAATAAAGATGTATATTGCATATGTATTTATATATAAACATACATATATCAAATGTACTTTGTGTACTTCTGCAGTAATATGCATATGAATACAATGGGGAATTTTAGGCTGTTAGCAATAAACATTTGGGGGAAAAAGAAGAAATTATGTCAGACCTCTTTTTTGCCTTCAGCTCAGCAAGAGTCTGGAGCAAGCTTTGTTTTGCCCGTGATGTTTCAAACCCAAGAGCAGTTATAACTCACTGCAGATACAGATTTGAAAGCCCAGCATGTTTATGTCATTTTTAAGGCTCTTCACATTATTTTTCCTGCAATAGCTTGGTGTTAAATCTCCACCCAGATATAAGGATTGCAGTAACTACACTTCATTCGCTTGAAGTACCAAGTGTTGTAGCCACCACATGATCAGCCTCAGGATTATTGCTTATGGACTATTAATGACTGACGGTTGTTAAAAAAACAACCATTTAACTACAGCTCAGTTCCTAGTGAATTACTAGTAACGGATATCTTATAAAATCTTTAGCCAAGGTATCTGCTGAACTGTCTGAAATGCAATATATTCTCCATAAACAAGTCCTGCAAACAAGTTTTGTTTGCTCTTTTCAAATGCCTTTAATTCACAGAATCACAGAATAAGAGAATGAGTAGATTGGAAGAGACCTTCAGGATCATCAGGTCAAACCCATGCCCTAACATCTCAATTAAACCATGGCACTGAATGCCACATCTGGTCTTATTCCTTATAATACTTGCTAAAATCTTAACAAAAGGAACAGTTTTAAGAAGTTGAGATTTAACAATTTTCCCAATCTTGTCAGTGATTTAGTTAGGATGGAGCTGTGCCTGGTGAACAAGGACTCTGATCTCATCTGATGAAAGCCTATAATAAATTCAATGAAAGGATATTTACAAAATACAGGAATATCCCCAGAATACCTGTCAGAGCTGAAAGAAGGCTACTTCTGAATTTTGAATCCTGTCCCTGCATGCAAGCAGCCAGTCCTGCCATCCAGCTTGGGCATGGCAGCATTGGGAAGAGCATGTCATGGTATCCAGCAAAATCTCTTTTCAGCCTGTTGAACATCAGGTAACACATCCATACCTGCTCTTAAACATGCCAGGTCCCTGTGGCCCTGCAGCTGAAATGGAGACATCCTCACAGTTTAGGAATTTGTCCTAGTTTATTAAAGACTGATTATCAGCTGTTCATTCCACACTGTGAGCAGCAATTACCAAAAATAATGATCTTGTATTACTTGTGCAACTACCAGCATGCCAGTGTAAGTGGTCCAGTACATGCTCTTCATCAGACCAGATATTCAAACATGATTCATAGTGTTTATAAGCCAGTAAATTTTACAGAATCCTAGCCAAGCAGTGCTGCTAATTTGATGCACCTATAATGAGCTGACCATCTTTCATTTTCTCTGAAGTTGTTTATTACTGTAATAGGGCCTCTTACTCATTAAATCTTGTCAACATGACTGATGCTTTGTACAGTAGCTAAAAGATTATTAAGAAAAATGGCTATCAAGAATGTGATGGAGTGAATAAACCCTTCTGCTGAAGGTGTCTTTTGGGGAAGAATCTCATTTCAGTATCATGTGAAGATTTGGTTAATTGTTGCCACCTGAATAGAAGATTCCCAGAAGACTCCAACAAATGAAAATCAAGAGATTGAATGGCATTTAAGCAGCACAAAAGTAACTCTATAAAGTTTGCAAAAACAGTAAGGAAAGTGAAATTATTTCAGCAGAAATATAAATTGAAAGTACTGAGCAGGTACATCAAAACAGGGCTTGTAGGCAGCAAGTGCCACAGGTCTCCTGAACGCCACTCTGCTCACATCTGAACTCCACAGTGGCAGAAGACACCCCTAAGTGTAGCACAATAGCACAATTTTCTATTTGCAAGTTTTTGATCTACAAAGAAAAANNNNATTTTTTTATTTTAAATTTTTTTTATAAAAAAAAAAAAAAAAAAAAAAAAAAAAAAAAAAAAAAAAAAAAAAAAAAAAAAAGAGTGGCAGACTCAAATGAGGGAGATGAGCAACATTTGAAAATAGATCTGAAAACAAGCCACTAACAGTTCTGTTCCATCTCACAAATAACAGTTCACAGAGNGTGTCTCCACGTTGTTTCCCTCACATGTTCTCACCTCCTCCTCTTCTCCAGCTGGAAAATTACAACTGCCCCACCTTTGTTCTGATTTTCCTCTTCAATCTGTTATCCCAGAGGCGTCACCAACCCCTCTCATTGTCCCAGCCCTGGCCAGCAGCAGGTCCATCCTTAGAGCCAGCAGGGACTGGCTGTGCTGGCCATGGCGGGAGCTCCCAGCAGCTTCTCACAGCAGCCCCTCTGAGTGCCCCTGCTACCAAAAACCAGGCTGTGCAAAGCCAACACAACAGAACACAGCAGAATTAATTTAAGTTCTTTCCTATCAGTCTTCCTAATTTTTGAACTCACCTAGTTGATTAATAGTCAAGGTATCATTATTAGCCATCCTGCCATCATTCATGTTGTGTGAGGCTTACATTTCTGAGTGTTCAATACAATGTAACTTCAACAAAGGGTCACAGTTATTTTAATACTGACAGTATAATCGGTATAATTGTGATTTATTGGGACAGTTCACTGTTCACTGCATTTTAATAACCTTTTTAAATCGGAATCAGGAATTGGCTAACATATATCCTATATAAAGGATGTTACTTAGGGTATGATCTGAGGAGTGATATAGGTTCAATTCTTATCTGCTTTAGTTTTGGTTACAGTCAGAGACCAATGTTGAATTATTTGAGCTGGGCAAGTGGCACACAATTAGAAATTGTGCTCTGGATTTATGGATCTGGAAATGTAATGGGACCTAATTTCTCTCCGAAGTTTCTGAAGTGATTCATTTTGCTGGATTCATTAGCTACTATTGTGATCTTAATGAGAGATTTTTTCAGCACTCATGTTCTCTTTGAGGCATCCTGCTGCTGTTTATGAACAATACTAAATCTCCACTAAGACAGTGTTTAGCTCACCCTGTGCTATCTGTTTTTCTGAGTACCATTTATAACAAGTTAAAACTCCTGTTACTGACCAGTTCACAACAGTGCTCAACCCTCAGAGGACTTGCTGGATTTCCCGAGGTAAAGAAAATCCTGAGAGATGCCCTGAGTAGTTTTTGTGTCATATCTGTACTGTCTTATAGAACTGTCCTGTCCTAGGCATCTGTAACACACCCAACCCAACCCTAACTCATTTTCCATGCAGACACCCTGTGACTGTCAGGACAATGCACAGAAAGACCAAACACTGAGACAAAGGAGAGGAAACTGGGAAGGGAGAGTTTCCTCAACACCCACTGCAAGGACTAATGATTCCCTTCTTGAGACTCCTGGTGCAGGAGCCAGAGGTGAGGGTGTCACGTGTACAGGTCTGGTTTTTCATAATGTGAGTTCCCTGATAGTTCTGAGTTCCTCCATAAATGCCTCTTTGCCATTCAGAATATTGCTGGATGTTCATGAGCAGGAGCTGTGGAAGGTTTGGCCCACATAGAGCTGTTTTCTCAACATGAAAAGAGCTGAGCAGTCCAAAAGTAATGATGTTTCTCTCTGTGCCCAGGTGCTCTAAACACTACATTATTGCCCTAACCCTCGTGTCCACCTCACCTCTATCCAAGGCCAAATTATGCACATTTAGATAGGAAACTGCAGAGTAGATTGTTTCCCTTTAGGCTGTGTTTCAAGAAGGGTTTGTCCAGCATGTTCTCATTTGCTTGTAGAAATGCTGTTGAGATGTTTTGAACACTGACTCAGAATCTTCCAGTACACAAGCTGCAGTAGCAGGCAACTTCTTCACTCATTATCAGTAACAATTATGCATTTAAGATTCTTACTGAAGATTTGCTTTTCTGATTAATTTGATTATATTTTAAAATCTTGTACCAATACCAGTGATATTTATCCTAAATATAGTCTGGGAATTCCTTTTGCCAATCTCAGTCTTTTTCTCCTTCCCTTTCTGTTTGTGAAATGAGCTCTCCTTGATAAAATCCTGGCAAACTGAAACATTCTGTAGGCAGATCATTGCTGTTTCATGGTTGAACAGGGACAATGAAAAGCAATATATGCTTGGGTATAGAAGCGAGTAAGAATTACATTAAACAGACTTCAAGTGTGTTTCAAGTAGTACTAGAAGCATTTAAAACGTGACATGTGGAAGATATAATGCTGCAAACAGATGCATTCCAAACATGAAATGAAGGAAAGGAAAGGGGAAAGGAAAGGGGAAAGGAAAGGGGAAAGGAAAGGAAAGGAAAGGAAAGGAAAGGAAAGGAAAGGAAAGGAAAGGAAAGGAAAGGAAATATAAAATAAGCCTCCAAAAGCTCTTCAGCACAGCCATACTAGGAGAGCAGATCTCTTGGCAGTGTTACTGCTTTTCAGTTGGGATTGTTGCTCACTTTCACAGTTAGTTTGTCCCAGAACATGAAGTTTCTAAACCAAGATGTCATTCTGATGGCATTGGAATCATCCACTGGAAGCTGAGAAGCTGCCTCTGCTTCTTTGTCCTTTTGGTGCATCCTGCATACAGAAATAACCTCACAAGCCCCATCACTGCTGAACCTCTCAGATGTTAGTGCCAAATGTACAACAGCCATTTATTTTGAATTGAGGAGGAGATAAGTAAAAGCCAGATATCCTGGTACAAGTGAAGTAAAGAAATCATAGGTCTGAACATGAATTATCAAGCAAATTTTCAGAGCCAAGGTGTCACTGTGCTGAAATCACACTGTGGTGAGATCATAGGACCACAGAAACAGAGAATCAGAGAACCTCAGAATGGTTTGGTGTTGTAATAAATCAGCTGAGACTCAATTATCTTCATGCAGGGAAAAGTTTCTTTTCACAACCCATTTTATACAATTTTTACAGACCTCCTGTACAACTTTAATTGGTTCATCACTTTCTTGCCAATTACTCTGTTGGTTAGTAAAAGCTATTTTATTTGTCTATCAAATCTCTCTGTTCTTAGATTGTTTACATATTTTCACTGATTCTCATGGGACAAATCCCTTGTTATTGCAGGTGCATTTGTTTTCCAACCCAGGAACAGGTTGTTATGCTAACGAGTTCTCACACCAAGATTGTTATCGCATGGGAACTTGCAAATTGCTTAACTACACTTAGAAGAGATGACAAGCTAGCTATTAATTGAATAGAGCAGGCCTGGTTTTATGAGGCTTTTCTTCTATATTTCTTCTACCTGTCTACTACAGTTTGGGTTGGAAGGGACCCTTAAGCCCATCCAGTGCCACCCCTGCCATGGCAGGGACACCTTCCACTGTCCCAGGTTGCTCCAAGCCCCATCCAACCTGGCCTTGGGCACTGCCAGGGATCCAGGGGTAGCCACAGCTGCTCTGGGCACCCTGTGCCAGGGCATCCCCACTCTCAGAGAAAGGATTCCCTCCCAGTATCTAACCTAAATCTACCTTCCTTCAGCTTAAAGGTACTGGGAGGTATTGGGAGGTATTAAAGGTACTGGAAAGGAAGATGAAGTTTGAAATCTGAAAAATGGGGATTTAAAGGCATTTCAGTAACATGTAGAAGTAGAGTTCAGGTGCTATTTGAACTGTCCTGTAAAATATTTAGTGATAATAATGAGGTCCAATTGTATGTAATATTTTGGGGTTTTTTTAATTTAGAATGTCTCACCACCTCCTCAAGAGAGAAAGAGTTTTTCATGAGTATTTACAGCACAAACATACTCTGACCTGTAGGACAGAAAAATGATACTGGCTCACTATTTAAAAAAAAAAACAAAGTGCATTGAAAAGCTGAACTTGTGGGACATAGGCAAGAAAAAGATTGGTTGCACATTCTCCCCTCTGTCTTTTGATTTCCATTTATTTCAGCTACTTTAATCTACATGTCTTTATAAATCATTTATTGCTCTATGTTTTTCTAGTGAAAATTATATTAACTAAAGCCATCTTTTCCTTACATTGTTTAATTTTCAATTTTCAAATGGTTATTATTTTTTCATTCTAATTTTCACATGCTGGTTTGAAAGATGGAGGAGAATTCATGTGGTTTTCTCCAGAAAAGTAAAGGTAACTATTGGCATCTTGGTTTATCTGTCTCGCCACCTAGACAGTTACAATGACAAAGCTAATTCAAAAAGCATCAATTTATTGATATTGTCACAATTAATGTCCTGCTTACTTGAACTTTACATTTTCATTGCACTGGCACACTGATGCAATGAACTAATTTTAATTTGCAGGATCAAGGCCTTTAAGACACTCTAAGAAGAAAATTGTTCAAGTACATTGAATCATAAATCTGGAAAGTTTAAAGCAGCCTTATTAGTGCTAGTGACAACAATGACACCAATTTGTGTCAAGTTATGGATTTCCTGGCTACAGCAAGCAGCAGGTGTGACATTCCAAGAACAGGTCAAAAAGCCTTTTAAACCCCAGGAGTGTCACCGTGTTGGATTGAGGTGTCCAGGTTTTGGTAGTGGTGTCTCTGTTAGATCAGGGGCTGCCCTGGGCTGGCCACAGCTTATTTCAGGCAGTTTCAAAATGCACAACACAGCAACCCCTGGACAAAGCTGTAGTCCCAGTAGAAAACTGCAGGAATGTTTAAAAAGGCCAAAATGCTGCACAGGCAGTGACCAAAAAAAAAAAAAAAAAAAAGAACTAGACAATAACAGAAGAACAAAAACAAGATTGAGGGAAAAAAATAAACAAAGTTACTGAGGCATTTAGTGATACATCTTTGCCTCCCCTCCTGCAGATTCCAGAGACAGGGCTCTTTCCTACTGCCTTTCCAGCCTCAGTTTTCTGTGGTTTTGCTGAATGTCCTGGTTCCTTTGGTGAGGCAAAAAGTGATGCAGAAGGCTGGAATCAGTTTATAATGTTTCTTTACTGCCACACTTTGTTCACCTCATTTTCCTACACTAATCCTCACTTCTTCCACATTTCCTTTCCTGCAGCAGGAGTCTCTGGGCTGCAGCCCTTGAGACATGAGCTCCTGGGACTCAGGGACTTGCAGTTCTCCAGAAAGAGCTGGATGTGGGAACTCCACAAGGTCCCAGACATTGTTCTGCCTTGCATGGCTGCCACAATCTGTGTGCCCAGCAGCAGGGCAGGAGGCCAGAGGCAGAAACTGATGTCCAGCAAGTTCCACCTTCATATGAGGAAGAGCTTCTTTCCTGTGCAGTGACTGAGCACTGGAACAGGTTAACTGGAGAGGGTGTGGAGTGTCCCTCACTGGAGATATTCCAGATCTTGTCTGGATATAATCCTGTGCTCTGTGCTGGCCCTGCTGGAGCAGGGAGGTGGGACCAGATGACCACTGTGGTCCCTTCCAGCCCCAGGACAAGGGGACACAGTGTTAAGCTGCACCAGGGGAGGTTTAGGCTGGACTTTAGGAAGAAGTTCTTCACAGAAAGGGTGACTGGGCATTGGAATGGTCTGCCCAGGGAGCTGGTGGAGTCAACCTCTCTGGAGGTGTTTGAGAAAAGACTGGATGTAGCATTAGTACCATGGTCTAGTTGAGAAGATGGTGTTAGGTCATGGGTTAGACTTGGTGATCTCAAAGATCTTTCCCAGCCTGAGTGATTGTGTGATTCTGTGGTTTTCTTCCTTGATGGCTCAGATCTCCCTCTTGGAGAGGCTGTCTCTTGCTCTTTATCTGTTCTATGCTCAGCATGTTTGGAGACTGGATGGAAACCTGTGTCCTGGAATTCTCTGGAGGTTTCTACAATGATGCAGTAGATTTAACTCACTGTGAACACAATTACCCAGAATAACCCCAACTCCTGGCACAGCTCTGCATCTCCATCCCAGGGGCACTGTAAAAAATGTAACTTGCATTGGGCCTGGCAATTTCAGTGGCTGCTGATCAATATCTTCTTCTCAAAGAATTTGCCAGCAAGACTTTCCAAAGGTGGGTGTACTAAGTATATTAATAAATCTTAAACTATGTATATATAAGATTTAACTCTATGTTTATGTTATGTTATGTTGTGTTGTGTTGTGTTATGTGTTATGTTATCTGTTATGTTATGCTATGTTAATTTTATTTATTACTTTTTCACTCTATCATCCTCAGCTATTACTGATGTAAAAGTAACTGAGGTAACTGAGGCATGATCAATATGAACTAAATGACCATAAATTTGAACTCTTATAAAGGTTTTAAAACAACAATTCCCAAAATGTTGATCTAAGCATTTCACCTGTAGTTGTGTTGGTTATTGAAAAACATTGTCAAAATCAGGCCTTATCATGTTGAGAAAAAAAGTGTGCCCGAGGAACATCAGCAGAGAGCAAAGAGGATTAGTCACTCCTGAAAGGTAAAAAATAAATAAATTATAGAACCTAAGGCAAACAGTGACCTTAAAAAGGCAGAAATGACAAATCCTTGCTTGAAAACTTTCATGCTCTCATAGCTTTTTTGGTGACAACTGCTCAAAGAAAGTTGGTGAAAAGTTAATTTCTGAAGTAGAATGGTGAGTAGCAGTGAATTTGTGTGTTAACGTGGAGATTTTAGCTATAGGAGTTATCAGGATGTATAACTGAGGATATAAATTATTCTTTTTATAACAGGATGAAAAAAAATTAATTAGAGGTGAAGATGTGAAATGTATGAGTTCTTATTGCTGCATCAGCTGCTTCTTCAAGCTGAAAGTTGTAATCTGTTCTCCTGTTAGTGCTTTGCAACTCCTTCATTTGCTGGATGTTCATCCTGAATTCTACATTCCTGAAGCTCTGTTTAAATGGCAGTGCTTAGGAAAACTGTAATTCAGTATTGGAGAAAGCACTTTATTTGGAAATCAGGTTTTGTAGTGCTGTGAAAGGGATCATAATGCAATTGAACAAACAGAAATTCTTTTACTTGTTTTCCATTTTTCTATGGGTGGAAACAAAAGGCTCTTGCAAAATACTGAAGTGATGGTCAGGGGTTTTTTTCCTAAACATCTTGGGACTGTGCACTTCACCTCTTTAACTGTCATTTTACATTTGTGCAGAAAATATTCCTTGGAAACCCCTCTTGAGATAAAGTAGACCTTGGTTTTATGATAGGTTCTTGAGACATGTTGCAGGATTCAATAAAGAAGTATCATTCTTCTAGAGAATTATCCAGCAAATGGCTTAACCAAAGTTGATTACTTTCAGGAAATCCTTGAACTAATGAAAAGCTAAAAAACTACCTGCATCTCCATTAGAAAATTATTTATAAATGTTGATGAAAATTTAATCCCTATTTAATTTTACCACATGGATTCTCCCTGTTTAGCATTTTCTTTTTTTCTGTTTATATGTGCATTAATGTCATTTTTCTTTCATTCAAAAGTGATTTCTAGGAAATTTCTTTGAACAGACCAAAAATATACTTTAGTTTTATATATATATATATATATATATGTGTGTGTGCGTGTGTGTATATTTTGTGTGTGTGTGTATGTGTGTATGTATGTGTATATATACAACTAAATTGGCCTGATTTGGTGAATTGGTTTTACCTAATTTTTGTGACATCAAAAAGATTTTTGTAGGCTTTTAAACCTAAACTTCAATGAAATCACAATGAATTCACATAATATCTTGATCTTTTCAAATCCTTTGTTCCTGATTCGTGACAGGAAAATAATATATTCATAAACATTTAGTTCTGTTGTTTTGGAAAGTTATTTATGAGACAATGATAGTAGAAGGTTTCTGAAGTCTCCCTTACTACCCAAAACACTAGAAAGATACAATTTACATTACACCTGCTTTATCAATGCCTTACATGCAGTACATGCCTTGGATAAGGAAATTCTGATTATTATTATAGCATCAGGGTAGATGAAATAAGTGATGTTTTACATTTTAATCCTAGAATATAACACAGAGAAAGAAATTACAGAGTTTGGTTTAAATATATTTTGTAGTGGAAAAACTGGTGATAGGGTTCATCATCCCCAGTGATGCTTTCTCATTTGATCATCTATATTGGAAGTCAAAAATTACAGCAGTGACAAAGAGGAACACCAACTCCAGAGTACTAATTAAAATGTACCAGCTCCATAGATCTTAGTTCATCTTCACATGGAGCCTCATTAAGGCAAAATGATCTGTACAAATTAGTCTTTCCAAACAGAACCACTGGCAATTTTTAATGAGGTTTCCATGTAAAGCATCATCTGTCAAATTGCAAATCTAAACCAATCAAAGACATACCATGCTAGATTATGTCTAATGTCTATTTGTTTAATTGGGAGATTGGTTCATTTTTTTAATGCAATCTTGTATTACACATGTGACCTCAGAATTTAGTGGCCTGCTTGCATCAATGTCAACATTTGGATGTTTAAAGAACAGTATATTTAAATTACTATTTATAACTGTTAGCAGAATAGACTTCAATTTATGTTCTGTTCACGTTCTAGGCAACTAATATCTTTCTAAAGGTACTGCTAACAAAGCAGAATAATAAATTAAAAGCATAAAATATTCAATTAAGAATAAATAAAGCTTAACATTATTGGAAGATGCAAAGGCTGTCAGGTGTGAAGTAAAGAGAACAAGAATTGAACACATTCTCTTGTAGCCTGTAAGGTGTAATGATAAAAGAATTGGAACCTTAGAGCATTATTCTGGTTCTAAACAGTGGAAGAAGAGGTAGAGGGTGTTAATTAAAACATGGAGAGCCTGCTCCCACTGTACACATCCCCTCCTGTCCCTCCTGTCCCACCCACAGTGCAGGCCAGCAGGGAAAACAAAGGGTGCAAGGAATTCTTCCTGTAGATATTCAGAAAAAAACCCAATTTTATTCTTTTTACATGTAGAATTCTGTACGAGTCAAAAAGAATAAAATAGTGTTAGCACTCATATGAGTCAGCAGAAAAGGTTACAAGGGCTGTTAGTACCCTAAAACAATCTGGAAGGGACCTTAGGAGATTTTCTAATCCTTCTCTGTCTCAGTATCATCTGAACCTAAAGAACTCCTGATGGATATTTAAAACACAGTTTGAAGTGATTTTTTACTAGGATAGAAAGGATGTTTGCAGCAGGCAAAGAAATATTAGTGTATCTTGACTTTAGCTGTTTTGAAATTAAATGGAATTGGTGGACTTTATCTAAGGTAATTAAAAATAGGTTGAACAGCAATGCAGCACTTTGAAGAGAGTTCTGAGGAGAGCAGTAAGAATAATTATAGCCAAAATCAATTTGTTTTAAGAAGGCTGACTGGGAAGGTTTAGGTCTGAATAGCCTTACAAAGATCATGTGAAGTAGGTAAAATGCTGGTAACATATCTGTTAGAAAGTAGGCAAAATCCCCATCTATACATTGGGTAATATCAGAATCAGAGCTCTTAAACTAGATCAGGAAATGAGGACGTTAGGAGTTGAGAGAAACCATTCTGGTGGGAAGGATGGGAAGGTGTTGGGGCAGATTGGAACACACAGAGGAAACTGTTGATGCCTTTAAGGTCCTCTCATGAGAGAGAATTTTTACAGGAGCTCTTGATGATCATTCTGGGTCTGCCTGTTGGAGTTTGCAGGGCAATTCCAGTCCAGTAACAGCCTTTGGTCTCAAACAGTTTTCATTCTGATGTGAACATGGTATGGCATTCCAAACCTGTGGAGTTTATCTATCCAAAGAGCTCTCTGTGTTCTCAGGTGCATTCTGTCACATCTTCTGTGACAACTCAGGCACCCCACCAGCCCAGAAGTGACATCTCCCTGGGATGTGCCTTGCTGTGCCATCACAGCCTTGGAAGAATGGCTCAGGCCTCATAAATGCCTCTGTGTCCCCATTCAAAGTAACATGAAGTAATGGCAAAGTCTGCAATTTATTCTGTAGCAATGTTTGCTCTGGCAATCCAGCAGCTTGTTTGGGCCTAATGAAGATTTTTTTTTTTTTAGGGCAATAAATTAATACTGGTTCTAGCCAAATTACTTGATTCATTGCAGTAACAACAGTACAGTTTCTATAAATCATGGACAACTTCTGTTTAGCACTTTTTAGCCTTTGTAAAAGTTATTTGTCTTCTTACCTTTTTAATGTTATTTTGCCAAAAATATGCTTTTGTTTTTATTTCTACAACTAGCCCATCTGTTGTCATCCTTAATATTTCTTATATTAACTTTAATGTATCACCTCCCACACACTGTTTTTGCAAGGTACATAAGCATAAGGTACAGGCATAAGGTCTCATGTACTTAATTATGCAGTAGAGTCATGTATTTCTAAATCATCACTTAGGTAAGGTTTTATAAACTGTCCTCTATTCAGGGAAACTGATATAATTAAATTAATCTTTATTAAGCTGATTTTTGAAACCTGGTATAATAACTTAGAATATTTATACCTTTGCAAATCTGTAATACAGCACAGGGAGAAAGACAACTGCAGAACACCAAAGACTCTCCAGCTTATGAATGAATGTACTGGTTTACTTATTTTCATCTAGTAATAGTGCATTAAACTCTTCTTCATATCTTCTTCGATTTGTAGATCAGGATCTCTGCCTTTCCTGACATTTCCTGAACCTCTTCCATGATTCTCTGTTTAACCAATCTGCAGCACACAGAGGAATCACTTCAGTTTGCCAAAGAGCTGTAACTCAGTGGTTTCCAGTGCCCTTGTTTCCCCAGCTCAATTTCTGAGTCTGCTTTTAGTGATCAGCTTGCTTATTCCAAATTTTGCATGTTCTAGGCAGGTATTCAGCTGTGTATCTGCACTTATGTGTGGTACCACTGTAAAACCATTACATTACTTTATACATTTAAATAGTTATGCCATTCAAGAATTTTAAACTTTGTTAATCTTGCTGGGTTTTAATATTTCCTCAGCCTAAGTGATTTTTTTCTTACATGTATTTTTGTTTTTAGGCAGTCTAAAAATGGGAGATGTTCACAGTTTAATTAATTGCATTTTGAGCAATCAGCTTTGTCTTCACTTTAAAAAAATACACTACAGTTAGGAGATTTTAGTTTTAAGAACAATATTGCTGCTGCCAGATTTCTCCTGAGTGACTGGAAGTCGAGAGAAAATGATCCCAGGCTTCTAGTCTTATTTTAACTACAGCATTCTTCACCCCAAAAAAGATTTGCTTTCACTAGAAACTGTACTCCCTGATATTTTTAAGGCTTTTTTTTTTCTTAATTAGTAGTCTTTCTAATATATATTTTTTTAATCGTCATTTTATCCACTCTTTCAGTTTTAATCCTTCTCTAAATTTTAGATGGAGACCAAAATCTTTCTTTCCTGTGTTTAACTGTAAGAGTGTTCTCAAAGCAGTCCCACAGATTTTAAAATGATGAGCCAGGGTCCTGCAAAACCCAGCTCAGTTTTATCATAGGCGTGGTATTAAGATCACTGTTACTGCTTAAGGCAATCTCATAACACACACAAATCTCAGTTTATTTGCAGAGGTGTTTGGTTTAAATGGCAGCCTTTCAATGTCTTACAGTGTGAGGTAGGGATATAAGATCAGTTTAAAATTTGACAAAAACACAACCTGAAGCAAGGCCAGGAGCTACAATTCCAAGGGTAAATGACCCGATTTGCTTTCTGTTAAAAATTTAACAATGGGAGCTCTACTGAATAAAATACACAGGACAAAGTGATCCCTTCCTCCAATTCACTAGCACACTATTGCATCCCAGTATTGTTAAAGTACAATTCCAATATAAAATATATATTTTAAAAATTTCAGGTTTATTAAATACTTATTTATAGTTCTGCTTGCCCATTTATCTCAAAGCAATAGAATGGAGAAAAAGAAAAGAAAAAAAGAAAAGAAAAGGAAAAGGAAAAGGAAAGAAAAAGAAAAAAGAAAAAGTTTTTCTATACAAGAAAAGAGAAAAAGTATTTAGGTGTGACTAAATAATTTATTACAGAGCAGGATACAAATTCAGAAATTTTTTTTTACTTCCAGCCTGCTGGCTTTAATCTTTGGGTTAGCTTCATTTCAGTATAACAAAATATGTGCCTGAAAAATGGAAAACTTAGCAGATTCCATAAAATCTTCTAACTTATTTATTTGAGCAACATTCAAAATTCAGTAAGCAGCAAAAATAAGAACTTAGAAGTGTTCTCATAAAGGCCCTGGAAAAAAAATAGAGTTGTCTACAATAAGAACATGAACAAGTTCATAATAGGTATTGTAAATGCCTAAAAACCACACCCTGCATAAGTACAGAGACACAAACTGAATAACTTCAAAGAAACATTTAAATGTTCCGAATTTTTTAGAAATTGGATCATCTTTAATAACATCTTTAATCAAAATTCCCATTGTTGCTGTAACACCTTCAGAGCCTCAGCTCCTGCAGTCTTGAGACTGGGTTCAAACCCTGAGATTTAAACCTTGACTTTGGCTTCTTTCTCCTTCCTTCATTTACATGGGGCACATCCTTTGCTGTTTGCAGGTTACCTTTTTAACCTCTCCAGTGCCAGTGGAATTAACCAGCTGGAATCTCAGATTTTTATTATTTTATCCCTTGGATTTCCCCTCAGAATCAGCTATTCCACCCCTGTGCCCTGTGCTCAGGTGAGAGCCCTGGGCCAGCACAGGGGGACCTGGAGCTGCTGAGAGAGCCCAGGGGAGGCACCAGGATGGGCAGAGGGATGGAGCAGCTCTGCTGGGAGGAGAGGCTGGGAGAGCTGGGATTGTTCACCTGGAGATGAGAAGCTTCAGGGAGACCTCAGTGTGACCTTCCAGGGCTTGCAGGGGCTGACAGGAAAGATGGAGAGAGACAATTTCCAAGGGATGGAGGGACAGGACAAGGGGGAATGGCTTCCCACTGCCAGAGAGGGGGTTTAGATGGGATATTGGGACAAAATTCTTCCCTGTGAGGATGAGGATGCCCTGGCACAGGGGGCCCAGAGAAGCTGTGGCTGCCCCAATATTTTAATATTTTATTGTATCTGCATAATTCCCCCGCATTTCTTTATTCTTTAAACTCAATGAAATCTTTATTTCTAGTGCTGATTAATTTTAGTAATTTACTTTGGATTGTTTCTTTTTTATTAGGCTTCCTTAGCTTTGGTTCCTGGAAAACAGCTGAAATCCATTGGTAGGGCAGTAAGACCTGTGAATGATCTACACCCTGCCCAAACCTACTTTCTAAATAAATGTGCATGATAAAAGATAAAAGTGCTGGCAGAATAGCTTATTTCACATGCATTGTCACTTTCTTTAACACAGGAACAATGTTCACCTTAATTTGTATTGATTCAAACAAGCAAAGAAAGTTAAGGAAATACTAAGGTTTAAAAAAATCCCAGTTACTCACATTGCTAACACTGCTAATAGAAAAAAAGAGTTTAATAATGTTTACACTGAAATCTTGATGAGTACAAAATTGCAAAATTAATTTAGCATTAAAAACCTCATTAAAACGAAGACATTTTAAAATCCATCCACAGCAGCAGCTATGATTCACAGTGTGGGAAAAGGCTGAGGGTTTCTGTGAACTCTGACTGCAGCTGGCACAGCCAACCACAGCTCCCAGGAGAGCAGCAAATGGTGTAACAGATTTGTTATTTCAGCAGCCACACAATAAAAGTTACTTGTGGATTCATAGAAAAGTGCCCTTTCAAATGACCAACCCATCCTATTATGGAGAAAAATCAATGCACGTTGTGCCTTTCAGTTTATTTACATTTCTTTGCATTTTAAGGTGACTTTCTCCATAGCTGTTTGCTTACTATACAATTGAAATAATGTTATTTGTGCATTCTTTCATCAATGAAGGTGAGAAGGCTAAACAATATTGCATTGATAGGAAATGAGATTATTTCTGATTGATGCAAAGTTCAGGAAATAACAGCTCTGAGATTTGTTCAGTTGGTCAGAGTGTGGTGCTGGTCATGCCAAGGTGATGGGGTCAGTCCTGATGTGGGCCATTCCCTTCAGAGTTGGACCCTGATCCCCATGAATCCCTTCCAATCCAGGATATTCTGTGATCCTGGGATATGGATGTGGCATGGAGCCTCCTCACAGAGCTCAGCTGGGACTCACCCAGAGCTCTGCATGTTCTGAACTTTTTGGCTGAGATCTTTCCTGAGAAGATTGAGATACCAGTTCTTATCTCTCAAGGATGAACATTAATGAGCAGAAGTTCTTAAGGTGCAGAGAATTTTACTCAGCTGTGGAATTTGTCAGACTCCTTGCAGAATGAGGACAGGTCAGGTCATTTATAGACCTGATATTTCAGAGTTGCTTGGCAAACCACATGAACCTGTGCATTTGTATTTCCCCCAGGATCTGGAATTGAAGCATTGCTATTGAAGATCTTCCTAACCCTAATTGTGGTGGGTCGGCCTTCACTGGCTGCCCACCAGGCTGCTCTCTCACCCCTCAGCATGACAGGGCACAAAATAAAATGTAAAAACTCCAGAACAGCTTGTGAAAGTGATCTGTACTCCTGAGCTTGGGGAGCCTTTGGGAGGTACTCTGCTCTGCTTCCCTGAGTAAATAAACTGCATCAGTAGAAGGAAATGCAAAAGTACCTCCCAGAAAAATACTAGGAACAGAAAGAACAGACAAATGATGAAGAAAACACAAAGGGTGAATTTCCCCTCTCCTGTTCTTTCCTGCTGCCAGGTTACCCAGGGTATGCTGCCTTCAGAGTTTTCACCAGGCAAGTGGTTTCTAGGAAAGCACAGGGAAAGTGCAATTAGAGATGCAGACTGAGGGGCTCTATGACAGCCAGTTTTATGGGGACCATCACTGTGAAACCATAAACCTGGGTACCAGCCTGAAATTGAGATGCTAACGAAAGATGATGACAGAACTGGAATGATTTCAGTGGCTGAGAACCTTTTTCAAAATGTAAGGCAAATTCTGCAGGAAGACATGAGAACCAGCAATCCTCTAAGAGCAATTCAGTGCTGTTACAAATTGGCAGCAAATGTCTCCACATTAACATTAGACATCTCCAAAGAGAAGACTTCCAAAGTACATTGATCATAATTTTTTCATTCAACAATAAATAGGAAAATAATCTATTCAGGACTAAACCAAAATCTGCCCCAATCCTCAGTTGTTTCACAAAGCAAAAGTATCTTGATTTATACTTCATTAGAGTGTTTGGGGAGTGATGGCACTTTCTACACCCTTATAGATCTGTAATGCAGAGAGATTATATTTACTATTGCCTTTTCTGACCTCATCTGGACCCTCTTTTTTTCCTTATTTCTCACACATCAAAACACAACACCTAAACTTAGGGGGATGCTACTAGAGCATGTAAATCACCTTTCCACCAGTGCACAACCTGACCAATTTGATACTGGGTCCAATTTCTTTGTGCTGACTGTCATGTGCAACTCTTCATATGCCAGTCTTTAGTGTAAAATCTAAGCTTCAATAGCAAAAGGATCTACTTCAAATCTAAAACTGTTCAGT
The DNA here is from genome assembly GCA_013400215.1 of Cisticola juncidis. Classification (NCBI taxonomy): domain Eukaryota; kingdom Metazoa; phylum Chordata; class Aves; order Passeriformes; family Cisticolidae; genus Cisticola; species Cisticola juncidis. The sequence continues at coordinate 550,882 of VXBR01011642.1, read as the reverse complement.
CCCAAATTTGATCATGAGATGGAGCAAATCCATTTACAAAGCAGATCCTTCTCCAAGTGTTTGGGCTCCCCTGAGGAAATGACTCCCCCAGATGCTGTGGGAACAGCACTTTGATTGCAGAGATGTGGAGGGGAAGTCTTTAAAACACAAAGCAGTGCCCCTCTTTCTTCTCTCCACTGAGTGCAAGAATTAGAGTCAGCAAGTGCCAGGTCCAAAGCTGCATTAACAACCTCTGTACAGGGAAATCATACACTACTCTTACTGCCTAAAGCAGCTACTCCTAAAAAAGAAAGTCTTCCAATTATTACTGGGTTTTTTAAAAATCATATGTTACACAGCAGAACCCATATATTCACCTTACATCACTGAAGATTCAGAGGCACAAAGAGCATTTTCATTGATCATTGATCATTTCATTGAGGGCAGTAATTTACCAACTACTAGACTGAGTGTGGAGTGTTTGCTGCAATATGCACTTGTCAGTGAAAGAAATAGCATTCACCTATCTGAATTTAATACCACTTAAATTTAATACCACTTAAACCTGCCAAACGGTTACTACAATGACTTAATTTAGTATTTTCTTAATACATTCCTGCTAGAATTTCCAACATGTGTCTTTTAACAATGACTTAAGAAACAAAAACCCACCATACCCCCAGTAATGAAAGCACACATGGTATTTTCAATATTTTCAATATTTTCACAATTTTGTTTCAATAACAATGAAAAAAAATTTAAAGGCCTGAAGAGGTATTTATGCTTCTATAACTACAGAAGAATATCTCATACACTTTTCTGACATGCAAGGATGCACACTGAGAATTCCAGTAGAAAATTGTACTTTTTTTTTGAAGTTTAAAAACCTTAGTGTGTCCAAGGTAAAACTAAAAATTAACCAGTTTCCTAATACACTTGAGCCTTTGGATAAGAGGTCTGCAGCAAACATAACAATTTGATACAGATAAATCTTCAAATTTATCAATTAAAAAATCCAGACAGTATTAGCAAATTGGAATGCCCTGCATTGCAATAAAAGCCAGCATGGGCCCAAACCTTTATTATTTTTTCCTTTTTGGATTGTTCTTTTTGGGGTCTGGAGGTGTTTTTTATTTTGCTCTTTTGGGGGCCCAACACTTTTTTTCTTTTTCCTTTTTGGATTGTTCTTTTGGAGGTCTGGAGGTGTTTGTTGTTGTTTTGGGGTTTTGGGGGTGGGGGGGTTGTGTTTTGTTGGGTTTTTGGTTTGGGTGGGGGTTTTTTTGTTGTTTGGGGTTTTGTTGTTTGTTTGGGGGGTTTGTTTGTTTTTGTTTGTTTAGTTTGTTGGGGTATTTTTAGAAATTGTATTTAAATTCCTGGGAATTGATTACAGTTTGAGAGTCATTGTAGTTCTGTGGCTCTGCAGGTGCCTGCTGCCATCTTGTGTATTTTTGTTGTCATGTGAATGGACATGTCTTAAAACTAAAAGGTCTCCTAAGATGTATAAAGTATATTTAGGATTTAGTGGATAAAGTAACTCTGCATTTTAGGGCATGGACAGTGAAACTGGCAGAATTGGAAAATCATTTAATCTCTGCCTAAAATGTAAGTTCTACATTTGTGGTAATAACGGACTTCATCTTTACAGCCTAAAATCTTTCAACCACTTTTTTTTCCTTTTTCTTTTGTTTCAGTCTGGGAAATTCTGACTTGTGCCAATCTTATTGACATTGGTTGTTCATTTTCAAGTTAAACTATTTCTTAAATTCCTGGTCTCCACAATTAGAAAACAAAATTATTGCTGAAAGGAAACATTTTGGCAGGATGTAATTCTCAGAAACCCATGCTGGCTACTTCCAACCATCCTCGTGTGTACCTTATGCTTGGAAAATATTTACAGACTTATTTTCTCCATCTTCTAAGAAAGTCACTCAGCAGCCAAATGCTGCTATCCTGACATCCAGGGCTGGAATTCCACTTTTCCCCACTTTCCTACTCTCAGTATCCTGACTGTCATGATCTCCTGGCCAGTCCAGGCAAAAACATCCCAAACAGCCATTCCTTACTTCTGCCATCCACCAAAGCCCTGCCACTCACTGTCCCCTTGACCCCTGTGCCAGGAAGTTGCATCAGTGCACTCCATAAATGTCCTGAATTCCTTGTGGCACACCCATCACCAGAGCAGGAATCTTTGAAGTTTAAGTCCTTAAGGACTTCCCTGAAAACCAGAGCTGCCAATACATGGCTTCTTCCAATTTGTAAAGGCAGCCTTACTGTTTCCCTTTTTTTCCTTCTTTTCTTTTTTGATTTTTCTCTTCTTTTTCTTTTTCTTTTTTTCTTTTTCTTTTTCTTTTTCTTTTTCTTTTTCTTTTTCTTTTTCTTTTTCTTTTTCTTTTTCTTTTTCTTTTTCTTTTTCTTTTTCTTTTTCTTTTTCTTTTTCTTTTTCTTTTTCTTTTTCTTTTTCTTTTTCTTTTTCTTTTTCTTTTGTTTTTTTTATGTTTTATGTTTTAGTTTTCTCTCTCACTCTCCTTCTCTTTCTCCTTCTCTTTCTCTTTCTCTTTCTCTTTCTCTTTCTCTTTCTCTTTCTCTTTCTCTTTCTCTTTCTCTTTCTCTTTCTCTTTCTCTTTCTCTTTCCCCTTCTCTTTCCCCTTCTCTTTTTTTTTCTTCTTTTTGTTATATTTTCTCCATCTGGTCCAGTTGTGGAGTGGGGTGATGAAGGGGCTTTGTTGGGCACCTGTCCTCCAGCCAGGGTCAGACCACCACAGAAGCACTTTGAGGTCCTAAGGTGAGAAATACAGATAATATTACTTTACACAGGGGTTACATTTCTTCAGGAGACATAAACCAGAGTTGTGGAATAACTGGTATAACTTACAGACACATGTGAGTGTTATAAAACACTTCTTACCTTCTTTTTTCAGTCTGTCAGCTAAGAGGGGCTGAGAAAAACCAGCCAGGAAATATCTCAATTGCAAAGTAGAATCAGCAGGCATGTGTGGGGTTTGTGCTCTGTTGTAATTTCAAATGCTGTGGTTATGAGATTAATTTTAGATAAATTAAAAAAAAAACCACAAAAGGCTGGATTTGAAATATGAGTGAAAACATAATCAAAATTAAGAAAACACTGAATAATTTTTCTCAGACATTATATTGCAGACAAGAAAGAAAGTTCAATAATTGGATGTCTTGTCAGGCACTGTAACATGGACTTCTCAGATTAGAGAGATCTTTGATTTAGTTTAGAAACAAGGTTTGAAAACTGGCAATTCACATTTTGTCCTGCCAGGCTGAAAGCAGCATTGCTGAGGAGATAGAAAAGTTTGCTTCCATCATGGAGTGAGGCAGGCAGGCAGTTGCATCTTCTGTTATTTCTCAAGTGTTTGCACTTAAATCCAGTGGAATCAATGTAGAAAAGGACAGTATTATAGCTCTGCACCTCAGCTAGAATAAAAATGGAAAAATAACCACCTCTGACTAATAAATTAGCTACCTAGTGTGTCAGAACTCATCCTGTTCAATACTTCAAATGAGAGAGATTATAGTGGGGTTGAAAGGCAATAATAGGAAAATCTGTGATCTCAGATTTCAAAGTCTGATTCATTGTTAAGTCCAGTGAAGTTTGACATGTTTGGTAGGGAGAAAGTGGAATTCAGAGCTTAAATTCATGCACAGGTGATGTTTTGTTCAGGAAAATCCCCTCACAGAAGTGAGACACAGAACATCCTTACAGGTGAACAGCACCTCACTTTCACTACTTTTGCTCTTAGATACAGCAGCACTGTAAAATTCATCCAGAATTCAGATGTATGCATCATTACCAATTGTTTCCTAGATTATCTGACAAGTAGTCAATCTGCTTCAAAGCTTCAGCTATTATAGTTATGGACCTGATGGATGAGAGCCAGAAACTCTCAGACTCATTATCTATCACTCTGTGTCCATGAGTATCCCCAGCCATTCCCCTTCTCCTGCACCACTCTTGCAGAATTCTTCTCCACTTTATTCACTCTTGGGGCTTGAAATTCCCCCTTAAAAATGACTCTTCTAACAAGACTGTAGTGTCAACCTTTCTTCTACTTTATAATATTTTTTTCCTTTGGAGCAGCTCTACTTAGCACTGCTCCAGACCAAACCAAACCAAATCCCAAATACTCTCTAAGTCTAAAAACTGAAAGGAACAGGAACTTGACCTGTCAGTGCACTTAGGTGGAAAATCAATTTCTTAGATCCAATTATTGCTAACATGTTTTAAACCATGGGGATTCATCTTCCTATACCTCTGTTTTCTTTCCTATTGTTGTTTTTTACATTCACTTTTGTTCAGGGATTGTCTGGTATTCATAGCTATATAATTTATAACACAGCTATGTCCTAATCTCAGTTTAACCCTTTTAAGTGTGTATTTTGAATTAATTCAGCTATTTAGATTATTTATTTAATGTAATCTATGCAGACTCCATAAAGTCCTTTGAGAGGATAAACTACCTTGTTTCTGTAAAACAATTGTCTTTGTTGAAGGCAGTATAAAAGAATACATCTCCAGATTTAAGGTTAATTTATTTATTACAAAAAAAGAGGCAATTAGTGATGTATTAGTGTTTTAAATCAAAATGAGAAAATAGATTAAATTACTTGGTTTATTCTTTGCTTTAACTGAGGCCTTTTTAAAATTGAAACAGCTCTATTTATTCAGAATTCCACTTTAAAACCTCCTGTGCAATCTGTCCAAATAAATCCATTTCTTTGTTAATCTGATGTTTAATGGAGACTGTAAACCTCAAAACTATCCTGTCTTACTGATATTTCCATGATCAATGTGTGACTGGAAATATCCCAGTCACCATCCCTGGAAGAGCTCAAAAATGTGTTTGTGGCACTTGAGAACGTGGGTTACTGGTGAACATGGTGAACTTGGTGATGATCTTAAAGCTCTTTTCCAAATTTAATGATTCTGTGGTTCTAAGTCAAAGGAAACCAAAGCCAAATTATTCAGTCCTCTGAGTTGAAAGCTTTCCTGATCCATTAGGGATGTGAGAGGGCTTTTTTGGCTTTATTTTCTTCTTTTTGTCAAGAATTATTGAAACAATCAAAATTCTGAGTTTTCTCGGAAAAAAAGTCAAAAGTCTAAGGTCATGATGGTGCTCTGGAACTTGGACTGTTGTCCTGCCCATAGTGGCTGATGTTCTGTTATTGAGAAATAGCTCTGAAACTATTTTTACTTTGTGAGGAAAGTACTGGTGTTGATACCTAAAGATTTTTACTTTGTTCATTAATCTGTAGATTGTAAATACTTATATTTGTACAGTTTCCAGTACTCTCCTTGCCCTTTCTTACACCTTCTAACAATAAGCTAACCCTTTCTAACACATTATACAACACTTCTGAAATTCTATTCAGTTTTATTTTCAAGAAAAGAATTTCTAGCAAGGACACTTTGTTTTGCACCAGGATTTAGGAGTCATGGCAAGAGGCAGGGCACAAAGCCCATGGAGCAATTCCAAGGGGCAGATCCCATGGTGGGTTGATGGGGCAGCTGGTCTCTTATTGAGAGACTGGATATCCTAATTAACCTCATCATTTACCTCATAATTAACCTAATTAACCAGCTGGATATCCTAATTAACCTCATAAAAATTGTAGGAAGCCTGTGGCCTGCATGTATTTCTGCACCTGAAATCTTCCATTGAGTAACTGCTTTTTATCCTGCCACTTTAACATTGTTTGGAAAAGTTTTCCTTCTGATTCCAGGCAGCAGTATCTTCCAGAGTCCCTGGATCCAAACTCACTCTCTTGTACCCCTTCAGAAAGGTAATTTAAAGTAAAAGCTACTTACCTCTACTAATATTTATGGTTTATCTTAGTTAAAAGAAACATAAAATTGTTGGGTTTTACCTTAAAAAACAGTACATTGGGCTTTATAGTTTATTACATTGGGTTTTATAGAACATCTTTCTGCTGATGCTACAGCAAATTTTGCTTTCCACTTGTGACTGTGGCTCAGTCTACATGGTGGTAGAACAGTGACAGACCACAGAGCCATCCCTTCTGCACAGGCTGGAAATCAGAGAAGAAATTCAGAAATATGAAATGGCACAAACCAAGACACAGAGCTGTGGGCTGAGGGATGAGAAAGTAACAGAAAAAGCCAGAAACAAGAATTTTGTATTGCCAGTTGAAAATTTCCATTGTCAGGTCTTGAACCTGACTCAACCAAAGCTGGCTTGGCATGAAATTTCAATTAAAAGTTGAGAAGACTTGTCACTGATGGATGGAGATGAATAGTATTTAATTAAATATCTCTTGAAAGATCCTGTGAAACAAACTAGGGCAAGGTTCTTCCAACAGGCTAAATACAGAAAATGTGGCTTAGTGCAGCCTAATTGTTCATCAGCCAATTACAAGTACCTTTTTTCCTTCCTCTTTCTGAGAATTCAGATGCATCATAAGGAACAGTGCATTGAAAACACCAAGTTAATTATTGGAGATATGCCACCCAAACTAAAGGGAATAATGTCCCTAAGTTGTAGCAGTAGGATTTAGGTTTCCATCCCACTTTGCCAGAGAAAACCAAGACTCCACTGCCAGAATAACCAGCATTTCCACATATCTCTGAAAAATAAAAATATTTCCCTACAAAGTACTTGTATGGCCAGATAACCCTTAATCGAGTTCATGCTGAGGCTTCAACTTCATTAATGATTTAATCTGACAGATTAAAAAATAAATGTGCAAAGCAATATTTATGAAGCAGACACATTCCAAGTTCATGTCATGGATTTTTATTTATCTTGATGTTTTATTCATTTACATTTATTTATAACAAATGGTTACAACAAAATATCTTTCTACTCAAGTATAAAAAAGGAAGGAAGAAACCACTAGACACTGACATATCTGATATTATCTCAAATCTCAGAATTCCTGTGTCAAGTACAAACACAAAAAAGCATAAAACTTCTATTAGTGGCAACTTCTTCTCCATAAAATGTGCTTTGCCAGCCACTTGGTCTCCCCATAATTAGGCAGTCCATTGGTAAGGTGTGGTTAAACCAGAAACTGATGTTGTAGTTAATAGTTTGTATCAAATTGTAGCTGTGGTAAAGCAATCAAGTCTTTAAAAGGCAACTTGATTTTCTAGAGTTTTCTGGGGTTAAACTACAGCATTAAGTTATTCAATCCCTGTTTACAGAAAACTCCTTAATTCTCCTCCCTCCTTATCTGCCAGGGATAAAACAGTAACAGATTTGTGATAACTTTAGGGCCAAATGATGTCAAAAAGACATTTTATCTCTGTCACCAGGGCTTGGAATTATAAGGTGTTGAATGAACAGAGAATTCCACAGACCCTGTGAACTCATGCTGAGAGAAACTCACGTGTCAGGAACTTTTGTGACAGACAGGCCACCTCTTGGAGGGACAGGCAGCACCTCTGAGCAACAAAGCTTTTAAAACACACCTTTAATTCAGTTACCCTCACTCCAGTGCCAGTATACTGCAGCAAATATCTGGGTGTGATGATCATGTTCTCACAGTAACACAATGCTAGGTGTGAATTCCACAGATACACAAAAATATTCCACTGAATTTGTGTTGAAGCTGTTCATCAACAGACTCTATAAAATGACTTAGCAGCTGGTATTTATGGCAGATACTAGCAGGTATTTATGATAGATAATAAAACCCAAAGAGAAACAATGATGAAGAGCTTGTAATATGCTGAATTATGTGCTAGAAGTGCAGGTAGCTTGGATATCTGTAAATGCAAAAATGGAATAATAAAACTGTATTTCCTGACTTTTGGCAGATAAAATGAATTTTTAAACTCAGGAATTGGGTTATTATATTGGCCACCTCCTTCAAGTGTGGAATAGTTCCATGAAGAGAGTTGGAATATTACAGTTAGAAGGAAACTTTAAGGAAGTACATCTTTTTCAGTTCTCAATACCAGTCACAATTTTTGACACTGCATTTCAATACACTCCAGTTTTACATACACACTTTTTATATTATATTATACACTTCTATATTTACATTATACACTTTTTATATTTATATTACAGTGTCATCGATAGTTACATACATGGAATTTTAACAGTTCTTGTGCCCAGCATGACTTCTGCAATTCCATTTGAAACTGACAAAAGTCAAGATACAACTGTTTGGTAAGTGAAGGAGAAAATAAAAAAGAGAGAAATAAAATAAAACTTTCATGAGTAGACCAGTGCCCTGACAGTTCCCAAGAAAATGATGAGGTTTAGGGAGGGCTAAACCTCTCTAAACCTCCTCTTTTCCCTCTTTATTGATAAGTATGACATCAGATGAACAATATCAATTAACATGCCTGGCTCTGTGCCCTCCCAGCCTCTCTCACATCCCCCAGCTTGCAGAGTGATGCTGTGCAAACACCTGAACTGAATAATGAATAACTGAAACATGATTGTGTTATCAGCATAGTTTTGGTCACAAATTTAAATTCATCCTGGCACCACACAGAACTAGCTTGAGCCTAGCCAGACTTGGAGAAATTTCACCTGGACACAAAAACTGTGGTAGTTTTTGTTTGGGTTTGGGCACTGCTTTTCCCAAAAGGGATTTATCTGCTAAAGGTAGCAGGAAGATCCTGTAATATTTTTGAAGTTGTGGTCATTGTCAGTAGTGTATTAAATACTGCCACATCATAATTCAGACTCCAATCAAGCTGCACATCACAGAAGAAATTCAGTCCCTCTTATAGACATGAGGAAAAGTCATTCTCTCACCTTGAAAACTCTTACACCCAGAAGAGAATAAGCATCATGAAGGCTCCATCAAAGTGCAGGACATAAAACCTTGTCCTGCAGCACTGCAGCTATTATTGAAACAAAAGAAGTATCTGTTAGAAAGCTAGCAAAATTGGCTGAAAACTAATAAAAACTTTAAAATGGAACCATGGATAGGCAATTGTGGATCAGATGAATAAATATGTAATGGAATTTATTGCCTTAGAAAATCCAGGACTGGGAGTGTCACTTGCTCAGATCCTGCTGAGGTCAGGTTCATAAGTTACCAAGTATTTAAAAACTCAGGAAACAAACCCTGGCCTCCTTTGTGCTGCTCTGTGAGATGCACACTGGTGTAGAGCAGTCTGAACTCTCAGTGAGCTAAGGCACTTTTTTCCTGCATGATAAACAGAACTTGGTGAACTGAGTTGAAAGATGAAAGACTGAAATGTTTCCATTTCTTAAAAAGTCATGGCTCATGCGTCACTTATAACTCAGGAAAATACTTGTATTGACACTTCAAAAATACCCCATGAAATATTTCAGCAAGTTTCATAAAAACATTTTGGTCTGATATGGATATGGTGAACTGTGGGACACTTTTATTTAAAGATGCTACTTCAAATGGGAAAAATGTATCATTTGCCTAGAGAGAATGTTGTTGCATCAGCAGCTCTTCTCATTCTGTTTGTGGTTACAAACCAGCTCTGGGGCAAAAATCAAATGGCCTATGTTACCCATTAGCCATGACTGACTGGTTGATTTTGGTCATAGTATAATCACTTCCTTGAGAAGTTAAACTTTTATCACACTTTCAGACAAGTACTTGGGATTGACAAAGGCAGATAATTAAAATAATTATATCTTTTGGATTTAAAACATGTAATTATAGTGTTTTGTCTGTCTGATTATCACAGATGTTTAACTTTCATCCACTTATTTCCATACAGGGTCTAAAAATTTGTATTTGAGGCAAGATAGAATGAGCTTGGCTAATAAATGTTTTTGGAAAGGCACCTTCCTACAAATTCTTCTCCTAGTATTTCAAGGTAGACTTGTAATACTTATTTATTTACTAGGTCAGCTATAGATTCATATAAAATTGAAACCCTTTAAAGCCTAATAATTTATGAAGGTATTTCAGTTCTTTTGTAATCTTTGAATCAGACAGGTTTGTATCTCTTTTATTTAATATCCTGGTAGCAGCAGGTAAAGAATATTTCTGCAAAACAAGTTGTCCAAAACCATAGTGGCTTAAGCATGAGGCAAAGAGAAATGTGAAGTTCCTTTTAGTCCAGCTGGGAGCCCCCACTCTCTGCACAGAGCTATGGAATAAAGCAGGGATTTATGGAAAGGCCTTTGGGATGCACCTTGGGCAGGACAGGGTCTGACCAGGGCTACACCCAAGGTGGGCTAAGAATGGTCACAGAATGGACAAACGGTCACGAGGTCTCACACTTTGATAAGTTTGGGTCCATTTGCACATTGGGGTTTAATTGTCCAATTCCAGCTCCAGGCTGTGAGGTCCCATCCTTCTTGTTCCTCCCTTCAGCCACCCCTGTTTGTGCTTTTGGGGCTGAAAGTTGTCCTTGGTGTTGAGCAGGAAAAGGATTTGTTTTGTGTCCCTGCTCTGTGCAGAGAGCTCAGCAGCGCTGAATGTGAGCTCAGAACTGCAGCACAGGCAGCACAGAGTCTGAAATACATGAAAAATAAAACTTAAGGCATTCAAGAGCTTACTGAATTGTACAAAAATCAGGGATGTTACCCACCCCTCTTGTGCAAGTGTATTGTAAGGATTTAAGGGCTTCTTGGCCACCACCTCATGTGTCTGAACAGCAGCTGGAGTTAGGGTGGCTGTAAAAGCTCCCTGACCCAACTCTGGTGTCTTTGTTCTGCCTGATGAGAATTGTCACAACCTGTCCTGACTGGTGGGTTGTGACAATTTTATATTGCAAATTGCTCCTTCTTAGATGGTGCATCAGACACCAGTCTAATGCTGCCTCTAATGCTTCAGGTGGAATTTTTTCACACACAGAAATTCAGGTTTTCCCATTAATATGAGTCTTCTCTCCCATTCTCCTACCTGCACATAATACTTTGTCACTTTGACTTGTGAATTCATACAGATCATAGTTCAGCCCTTCCTGGGTGTTATACTTTCTCTTGTTCCCACTAGCTTTTTGTACTGAGTTAATATTTAAAACACATATGCAATGGACTTGGAAGAGTTTCTTAATTTCTGTACTTGAATGCTTATAAATCCGATATTTTGACCATGAAAATTAGATGTCTTTACTTCCAAAGAAATTGAAATATACTAAGAATTTTGAAATTAGTTGTAATTTCAAAGCAGAATCATGGAAGGTGTTCAAATTCAGCTTTGCTTTGTGAGCCTGTTAAAAAGAATAATGTGAATTTGTGTTTATAAAGGGAAGGTATTTGGAGTGAGATGCAGTCAAGGTCCAGGAGAAAACAGACTGCAGATCTTCACACTTAACTGTTGTGTATATGGAAATATGAACAATTTGGCTGCTCTTAGGGTCACTTTAGCAAATTGTTTCCTGCATTATTGCCACAAAATAAGAATGAATTATAACAATTAGAATGATTGAAGTGTAATATAAGACAGTTTTTCACTTTCATTTCGGACTAAATAGAGCTGGAGATGTAAATATATTTGTGGACTGTCAGTGATTAGAGTTGTTAAGGGACAATAACAGTAGAAATCAAACAATAAAAGACTTTCAGATATAATTGTTTCTTCATTAATGCCATTTTATGTTAATTTGTCAATGGTTCCTGATGGAATAATCACAGCCCTTTTTGTAATTGCTGAGTACAAAATATTATATGTATTTATTAAGGATGAGAATTCAAGCAGATAGTGACAGGGGGCTTGTTCCCCATCACCTTTTTTTGTCTTCTAAATAGTTCTCCACTTTTAAAGCAGAAGTACAAGAAAAGGAGGAAATAGAGGAAAAGGAAGAGAAAGAGAAAAGAGAAACTGCAAGGGTTACTACTACACAGGCACAGGTGAGAGATGAAATAACTTTTTTTTTTGGCCAAAAAAGATTGTGGAGTTCAAAAAAAAGGCAAATTGTTAATTCTGTTTCCTACTGTTATCTATGGTTTAGATGTGTTTTGTTTAATGGGTTCATTGCACTGTTAGGTGTTTTTGGGAACCCAGAGAGAAGCAGGGTTGAAGATGTGACCAGAGGGGCAATGGGGATGAGAGGGACGTGGAAAAGAAGAGGAGGTGGTCAGAGGGAAATTCCTGAGTACCCATCCAAGGGAAAGGGAACAGCAGCCACAGGGTATAAAATGCTGATATTTTGTGTGTTGACCTCTCAGGGGAGACACAGACACTCAACTCAGCTGACTCAATACAAATAAACAGTTTTTCCTTTGAAAACTTTCCCCCTCCTCAATTGTAAAAAAAAAGTGAGGTATTTCTAACACAGGAAATTCAGATTGCTATAAGCATAGATGTTAAAAAATATCATTTAAGCATCCTCTGCATCTAAATATGAGAGTTCATATAATCTAGAGATGGAGAGAATGTATTAGGGCTTCAATACAGTCACAATGAGCAGTACCATGTGGTCATTGCAATTTCATCTTTGCCTTCCTTGTCTCATATGATAATCTAGGCAAGATTATCATTATACCTTTTTTTGAATTTTGGTGGCTTTGTAAGTACATTAGGTACATATGGTGAGTGCCATGTAGAGACCAAGACACAGTCATCAAAGCTTTAATTAAGGATTGCTTATATTTCAGTGAAAATCTGTATTTAAAGCCACTTTTCAAGACCTTTTTAAATTATAACACAGCAATTATTGTCTGTCTTCTTATCCAGCAGTGTTTTTGCATGAAGGATTAAGTTATTCCAGAGCCATTAACAATATGGGAGTGGGACTGTGTCAGTGCAACTCATTACAGTGAAGTTCCAGCACTGTCTGCAGTGAGGCTCCATTCTTCAGAGTTCTGACATTATTGGACAAATCCCTGCAGAAATCTGAATTAGACCCCGCTCCGAGCACTGACCTGCAGTGTGCTGCTGCCATTTCTGGGCTCATCATTTCTCAGTGGTTCTTGCTTTTCTTTTATATCTGCTTGTGACTTGTCCAAAGTAGTTGCTCACACATCACAGATGGCCAGGGTTCTGTCTGGACACATAAGAACATCCACTTTTGAATGGCATAGGGACATTTATTCAGTCATATCATATCTTTCACAAAGTACAGCCCTCTGCTCCAATTATTTAAAAAAAAAAATTCAGATGCACAGTATTCCTTGGAAAAATATGAATTCAAGAGGAGAGACACTAAGGCTTGTAGTCATGAGAAAGTTCTTTAGTTTTATGCTGTCACATAATGTGAAGGTCATCAGAAGAAGGCAGTCAAGAGAAGTTTTCTTCTCTGGTGCTCTACCAACTGATCAAAATCAGATGGTCACCAAATAACTTGGCTAAGCTTTGTCTTCTAACTCTGCAATCCTATTTCTTGATTTAAAAAAAATAAATCTGTATTTTAGCAGCATTACATCCCCACAGGAAGAGGCAGGGGTTTTTGGACAGGGGTTCCATGGTGAGACACTAAAAGCATTCAGCATTCCACATACCTGAATGGAGACCAGCTGAGAGCACTGTGGTGACTGCATCATGTGAAATCTCCTGTTCAGCAGTTGCACACCCTCCAATATGAACACTTCATAGTGATGTTGTTATCTGAATGTAAATCACATTCTGTGATCAGTGACCCCAACCCAAAATCCCTCCAGCATCAGCATCAACAGCAGCTCCTTCAGCTCACCATTGTCATTAGCACTGAAATAAGGGATTGAATGCAGTGTAAGTGGGAAATGTGAAGTATTCAGGAGCAGAGTTTATTACCAGACTTTAAGCCATAAAAACCTCTCCTCTTAGGCCCTGCAGGATGCTCCAAAGAACAAAAGGATTCATGTGCACAGCAGAAAACAGTGCACAGACACAGGTACTGCAGCTGGGGGCTGAACAGGCATGGGTGAAACCTCCTCAGCCCAGCAATGCTGCAAACCTGCCTCGAATTTGTCAAAAAATCCCTCCTTTCATTTCTGTTGCATCAATAAAATAATTTGACTGGTCTTACACAGCATGCAGTCCACTATCACAAATATAGCAGAAATTACTCTTTAAATAAAAAATTATCTAGCTAATCTGTAAATCTTCCATTTAGAGTCTCAACATGTATCATGGTTAGAAATGGGTGAAATACAAAAGCACTTGTCTGCAAATTTACTACTTAAAATGAGATAACCCATGGTCCATCTCAGGCTGCACTGTGTTGCTGTGCTGGTCATGTTAGTCACGTGATATTACTTTTTCTCATTTAAATAAAATCCTTAGCTACTAATTATGGGAAGAGAATGATAGGGTGTTTGTTTGGGTTTGGATTTTTTTTCCCATGATTAATTCAACACAGAAAAGTGAAAATGAAAATTTACAAAAGCATTTGTGGGGGGAATGATGGGGTAGTATAACAGTGACACAAATATTTTTAAGATAACATGCATTGATATAAATTTCCTTGCTGCCTTCTCAGTTTCAAAATATCAAATGTTTCTTTAGCAGTAAAAATTCATGCATTTGCACTAAATTTTAACAGTTTAAATGTCCTACTGAAAAAAAAGCTTGGCCCTGCAGGATCAGTCTCTCTTATCATCCCTGATATCTCTGTATATCTTGATATTAAACAAGATTATTTATTCATATCCAGATTCTGTTTTGATCTTTGCTTTTAAAACTCAAAAAAGAAAAAGTCATGGACAGAAATCATTAGTTTAGTTCTCATTTCTTTAATAATAGTCTTGAAGGATTGACAGACAAATTGACTTTAGGGAAGACTTTTCTGAGGTCTAGGGACTCAGTTCAATTCAATAATATCATAGCAGACAGTGAATAGGTTGTTGCCTGTTAATGGATGTAAAACTTCTTCCACTTCCAAAATACATGGATAAGGCTTTAAAGTTTTAGTTTTATTTTAAAAAGTTAAGTCAAAGTACTGATGTTCCCAACACTGTGGGTTGCAGTCTGAAATTAACAGCTTGGTTTTGTCCTTTTAAATAGAGGCAATCAAATTCTAGGCTAATTAAATATGGGAAAAACATAAATGACATGTCAGATTGGGAAGAAAGATTGGCTTGGAAGTAAATGGAATTCAGGATTTGGGGAAAAAAAAGAAACTAAGTTGATGTCACATGCAGAGACTCCTTTGTGTTGTGTTTTCTTTCCAAAGACTTCCATTTGGGTTTTGGTGGGTTTTTGAAGGCAGGGTACAGTTGAAGCCATGATTTACCTGCAGTGAGACCTGCTCTGCTGTAAAAGCGTTATTTTCTCAGTGAGCATGGACAGCAGCTCCAGTGTAGTCATTTAAGATTCCCTGTACTCCTCTTACAGTTTCAAAAGCAGTGCCTTGGCTGTAATTATAAAACTGTGATATTTCATTGCACTGACATCACATAGGATGTTTCCTCCATCTGCTGTGGTCAGCATTCATCAACAGATTTCTCAGTTTCTAGGAAGAGTCTGGCAAACAATCCATCTGCTCCCTGCCTTGTTTGTATTTATCACTGCAGTGCTGCCATATAAAAGAGGAAAGGAAAGGAAAGGAAAGGAAAGGAAAGGAAAGGAAAGGAAAGGAAAGGAAAGGAAAGGAAAGGAAAGGAAAGGAAAGGAAAGGAAAAGGAAAGGAAAAGGAAAGGAAAAGGAAAGGAAAAGGAAAGGAAAAGGAAAGGAAAAGGAAAGGAAAAGGAAAGGAAAAGGAAAGGAAAAGGAAAGGAAAAGGAAAGGAAAAGGAAAGGGAAAGGAAAACCTACAAGTATATACTTTGAATGTTTCTGCTGTGAATTTCTTCCCCCAAAACAGCTCACTTCCACAGATTGCAGGTTTAACAGGAAATTATTTCCTGCATTGTTCACAAAAAAAAAGCCACTGCTCCACTCTGGTATCTTCCACTGTGGAAGTTACACCTGCTCATGGCAGGAGGCTTGGTCTAAAGGATCTTTAAAGATCAAGCCAAACCATTCTGTGATTATACTAAAGTCTAATTATTAGAATGGAGAAATACTACTTCCCCATAATGTAAGCAAACTCCTATTGTTTCCAGAAATTTTATAACTTTTGATTAAAGTTCTTTGGTTCTAAATAACATAAGTGCCATGAGCAAATGCTAATACAGAAATTGAGGAAAATGTGAACTCCAATGCTAAATCGACTTCCTTTCTTGGTTCCCATGGCAATATAATCTTCCTGTGGGGGAAATTGTCTCACATTATCTCTGTATAACTGCAGGAGTCCTCTTCAATACCACAGCACACACTGTCTCAGTTTTCTGTAACATACAGGGAAAGTAGAGAGTATTTTCTGAACTGAAGTGTATCTGATTGTCTGAAAAGGACTCTATTTAAGGACTAGGATTCAGCAGCTCTGGATAAAGCATGCACTCAGAGCATTGATATCAGCAGATTTCATTGTTCCCTAATTTTGTGAGCAATACAAGCTCTGATTATTAAGAAAACAAATCAGCAAGTAGCCTGCTGAAAAGCTGAAGTGTCCTTACCCTGCATTTGCTGGTGCACAGAGTTCAGATGCACAACTCAAGCTGATTTGTGACTTGGATATTGAGGTTTCTGTATGATACTGTTCAAAGACTCTGAGGAGTCATCAATGCACAGATGTAGCATCAAGCTCCTGAGTGTTAGGGATGAACTCAGGATCACTTTTCTCCTTGCTGGATTTGTTTGTCCAACAAATATATAGTCACAGCCCAAGGTATCTTCTACCTCCAGGCACAACTGATCTGGAACAGATGTCAACACATATGAGAAAGACCTGGCAGTCATTTAGTCAAATTTTTGTTTGTTTTTCTTTCCTCCTTCCTCTCTTCTATTTCTTTCCCTTCTCTCCAGGTGTATTATCCAGGCCAAGGTTCACCTATCCTTACTCACTGGCAATGTCTCTGCACATCCTGAGGCATTTCATAAAGACCAAGTCATCACAATCACATCACCATTGATATGATACATTTCCAGTCTAATTCCTGTCTCACTAGAGTGCAAATGCCCATGGCAGCAGTCTGCTATTTACCTCAATAATCCTGGTTTTATTTACTTCATTTTTTACTAAAGGATGTTTTATTACTTTTGAGTATTAAATGATTGAGGAACAGGTTTTTTTCCCTATGTGAGCTATAGCAGCAATGAATTATTGTGCTTGACAACCAGAAATAACTTATCCTGGTTTTATCTTGTAACCTGCAAGATGTTGCAGAAATATGCCTAATTGTAGTTGAATATGAATGGAGTCACCTAGAATAATTGCAGCACCTTAACATTCAGATAAAAAATTACTCAGAGGATATCTCTGGATTATATCTGGTTTCTTCTATTTGACAGGCAGTAAGAAATCCTTCAGTGCTAACTCAGCTTACTCTGCTTCTGCAGGGGCATAGCTGGCATGGTCTCTCACTGTTTTACAGGTAAGAAGAAATACTATTTTTTTTCAGGATCCATGAGAGTGAGTTGTCCTGGCTCCAGCCCAGACCTGCAGGAGGGGGCATGTCCAGGGCATTGTGTTATTTTATTCCTCCTTATGTCATTGCCAGGGCAGGGGAAAAGGCTCTGTCTCTCTTCAGAGAAGGGTGCTGAAGCATGAATTCAAACACTCAGACAGTACTTTTTGCTACTTCCAGTGTATCTTTTCAGATTGTTTCATAAAGATATGCTGAGAAAATATTTTGCCATTTTAGACACTTGTTTAATATTGTCTCTTTAAAATAGGTAAGATAAACTCTTTCTCCATGCTATCCTCTTTCTAACAGGCTGATTTCTCAAATATGTGTACAAATGTGAACTTCCACTCTTAATCATCTTCATACTCTCTGAGCCTAGTGAGAATAATCCTCCACAACAGTTCTGTGCCAATAAGCACAGGTTATTTTTACTTGCAATTGTCTGGATGTGAAGAAGAAAACATAAACATTGTGGATTTATTTCTGTTACGCTGTAAATGTCACCAAATTCTGCTTGCAGATATACCTTTATGACTACTTTTAGTCAATGGACTTTAGGGAAATACTTAGATAAAAAATATGTACTTGGGGACAAACACCTATAATTAATTTTACAAAAAAAAAAATTAAAAATTAGCTAATTAGCTATCTTTTTCCATCAGTTTATTTGCTTTGTCTCTTCAGCAGGTCCATGGGGAATAGATAATTACCAGTGAATCCATTACTAAAAGGCATATCACAAACACTGAAAGTAGGTCTGAAGGACTTTCCTTCTCTCTTTGGTGGTTATCTCCACAATTACATCCTATAGTACCCTCAACCTACAAAGGACTGAATGCTACAAACGTTCTGAATGCCAAATACTACTCCTGGAAGAAACAGATCCAGACTGTGTAGGTCTGGGAAGAGAAAGCATGGGAATTTAATGAAGGTAGCCATTCCAATTATGTAATATTACCTCAAGAGAATTTATCCCATAACTCAAGATGCAAGGGTTGAGTAAGAAGTTGTCTGAATTCAGGGTGTCTGAATTAGCTTTAATGCAGGGAAATTGGTTTAAAAGAGAGGAGATATTGTCACCTTTTAAGTTGGTTGTCTATCTATTCAATAATCAAAGGGACTTGCCATGATTTTTAGTTTATAAAATTATGTTTCTTAGCCTACTGATTTGTGATATTTTGAGGGAAAAGCCCTATTTCTTTCTCCATCAGTGTCCACTGCCACAAAAGTGATATACTAAATCTCACATGTAAGTATTTAAAAGGGTATATTGAATCACAAAAGCATGTCATAATTCATTCTGTAGCAAATGCGTAAATGAAGATGGACATATTTAGTATCTCTAGAAAAACTCTTGTTCTTAGTAAATATTCCTCTTGAATAATTCCCTTTAGAAAGCCTTTTTGGGTTTTGTAAGCCTTTTCATTAGGTGACAAAAATCTCCTTTCAGTATCTGTTACTACTAGAATATTGGCTGTGGTGATTTCTCTCTCCTGTCCAAAGCAGCAGTTCGGTAATTCTTATTTTTCTCTTTTTCTTTTTTTTCTTTTTTTTTTTTTTTTTCCTTTTTTTTTTTTTTTTTTTTTTTTTTTTTTTTTTTTTTCACCAGCCAGGGCGTAGCAGAAGATAAACACAAAGCAAGGGGGAAGCAGGTCTTTCCCAGGATGCAGAAGAACCTTAACTGGAGAATAAAGCTCAGAGGAGTCTCTCACAAAGAATTATTTCATTTCAGTGCCACAGCCCTTTGAGCAGTCCAATATGCAAGAAAGAAAAGGAACCAGGGAGCCGGGTCATGGTTCCCGGTCTGTGCCTGTGCTGACCCTTCCGAGGCCGGGCTCAGCAGCAGACAGCGCCTGCAGCCCCTTTTGCCTCCTCTGCCTGTGCGAGCAGCGCTGCCAGGGAATCTGCACTGCCCAGGCCTTGAGCTTTGGGCTCTTCCCCTCGCTGAGATGATGCTTTGGGTCCTTCGGCTGCACCACCCAGGACCCTCCTGTGCCGGGGAGAAGCGGCTGCTCCATCTCTGCCTGTTTCCAGCAGATGAGGAATTGCCATGCAGTAACTCAGCGCACACATCTCTCAGCTGCAGGTAGCTGCTGTTCCCTCTGCGCACTTCTCCCGGGATGAGAGGACTTTCCCGGCGTTCCGGCAGCCGGTGCCGCCTCAGGTGTGAATTCCCAGCCGGGGACCCCTCGGGACAGTTCCAGCGGCGATCCCTGCGCTCACGGTCACTCCACACCAGCAGCAGCAGCAGCAGCAGCAGCGCCGGGGGCGCTCGGAGCGCTCTGCGGGACACGGGGGACACCGGGCGGTCGCTGCTGGCACTCACCGGGTCCTGCCGCTCCTTGGATTTGGGTCCTGTGACGAGAGGATGTAAAAATCACCGATCCTCCACGTACAGTGGAAAGCACCGCTCCTTTGGAGAAGTAAAAGTTTTTCACGCAGAAGAATTATTACACCTTGTAGCACTCGCGTTAGGAATTTTTAAAAGCAATTCCATTTTACAGCCGCATAAACAGAGCAAGTGTTCCAAGGGGAGGGCGTGTTCCAAGTCCCCCAAAATCTCTGTGAAATAATTAGGAACAGAGCCTAATTCTGCCCACAGGTGATTTACTCCTCCTGTAAGTTACATTGTCAGGAATGGAATCATCTCCACCCTTGCTGATGCAGTGTAGCAAAGAACCATGTCCTGGTTGTGCCACATTTGCAGTGCACAGCCGGGAATGCACCAGATGAGCCCCAGACAGGTCTGTGCTGCAATCCGTGTGCAGGGAGGGAGCAGCAGGGCGGCAGCACCTGCCTTTCCAGGGGAGTGCAAGGGCTGCAGTGGCACAGGCAGCTCCCTTGGGACTCCTCAGTATTGCTGCAGCACTCGGGAGTGAGTGGCAGCTGTGAATTCTGAGTGTTGGGCTTTCATCCTTGCCATGAGAGCTGCTTTTAAATTCCCGCCCCCCATGTTCATTCAAACTGGCTTTTGTAAACATTTATGTCTATATGTTTGCTGTCATATCCATTAGCATTTAAGAATGTGGCTGTGATTAAGATCCTAAATTTTAGGAGAGCAAAGTTGCAATTTTTTAAGGAAGTAGTGGCTAGGATGGCCTGGAAAGTGCCCTCAGGGATAATGGAGCTGGACAGAGCTGCCACCCATATAAAGACATTTTTCTTGGAGAATAAGTACAGCCAAAACCTGTTGATAGCTACCCTGAGGGCTGGGAAACAAAAGCTAAGCCATGCCCAAAATACAGCTATTTTACACTAATTATTTTTGTTATCACATCAAATGAGGGGCTTTAACTTTCTCCAGAATTTAAGACTGGTCTCAATACATTGATCTTGGTTTACACAGACTGCAGCAGGCAGTATTTACTATCATGCAAACACCTCCTTCTGTAGCCAGCAAATAGCCTCAGGCTGGGCCCTTTTGAGCAGCAGTTTTCGGTACCTGAGCCCCTTACTGTGAAATGCTTGCATGGCAGTGGCAATTCCATTTGCTTTATTGGTTGTCCCTGTCTCCAGCTGAGAGATCCACAGCCAAGGAATGAGGACCCCCTGTCTGCCAAAGGGTTAATCCCATGGAAAGGTATTGTGAACAGGTTCACTTCAGTGCATGCCAGGCATGATCCCCCTGAGCTTGCCAGGTCTCCTGGCAAGTCCAGGGAATGTTTTCCTTGGCACAGCTCCCTCCCATCCAATACTGCTTGGGGCAGCTGCTGTGCTGAGGTCATGGCAGGCAGTGGTGCTGCTCAGCCCAGCTGTCCACACTGGCCTGGCAGGTTTGCATGGTTTGCACTGCATGGTTTGCAGTTAATCACAGGGTGGATCACAGCCTGAAAAAATCCGTTTGAAGGTAAAATTCTCTTCACCAAGATGGCTGTGAGAGATGAGACCAAACCTGACAAAAGTTTTAGATGCATGACCCCACAATTCCACCAGTTCCACCATTCCCACTAAATAAACCTCTTGGTGCCCAGATACAGGATGCTGAGTACAAATCAAAGAATTTGTTCCCTTTGAACATCCACTAGCATCTAAGATGTATGAGTTAACAAATTAGAATCCCAGGCAGCAAGGCTCTGGTAAATTGTCCCTAGGAACAGTAGCCAGGGCATATTTGGGGTGGCCTAGTGGTGGCCTGCCAGTTTCTGAAGGGAGCATATGGGAAAGATGGAGAATGACTCTTTCCAAGGGTCTGAGGTGCCAAGACAAGGGGGGAATGTCTTCCCACTGCCAGAGGGCAGGGTGAGATGGGAAGAAATTCTTCATGTGAGGGTGGTGAGGCCCTGGCACAGGTTTCCTGGAGAAGCTGTCCTGGAGATGGCTGCCCCATCCCTGGAAGTCCTCAAGGCCAGACTGGACAGGGCTTGGAGCAAACTGGTCTAGAGGAGCGTGCCTGTGGCATGGGGGTTGGAGCCAGATGATTTACAAGGTTCCCTTCTAACCCAAACCATTCACTGATTCTCTGAATGCAGATGAGTACTACAATAATAATAATAGTTTCAAAGCATTATGGTGATCATCTTCAAGAAACAACATTCAAGAGGAAAACATTCTCAGCACAATGATGATTTGTACAATTATAATCTCTTCTACAAGGTCATGAAATTAAAATTTATGTTAATTACAGCCCATGGCAATGATTATGCTAACAAACTGTTCCACTAATTATATTTAGGTATTTAGATTGCATTAGCCAAGACATTTTATGCAAAGATTTGAATATTGCCTATATCTCATAAATAATAAAGACTATTAATGGAGATAATACATGCCTCAACCCACAATTTCAGCAACATGTTTTAATTCAGTTGCTTAACACACAAGTTTAAAAATTGAATTAGGAAACATAGGTACTAATCAGTCCTATGAGATTCATACTTGTTTGTCTTCAAACTTTTTTTTTTTTTTTTTTTTTTGCTTTGAAGAAGATGGAAATTCAAGACATGAAATTAAATACCTTCCCTTTTCATAATGGAAGGTTTTTCCCAACAGGTGTTACAGCTTTTTGATCCTCCCTCTGAGGAGGATCAAAGTTTGATCCCTCTGATCAAACTAGTATTGTACATATTGGGTTTTTACCTTCTGCCCATGAACCAGGGGACCCATTTCAGCTCAGGCCTGAGCCCCAGTCCTTGTGCCTGCCTCCAGCATGGCAGTCCATGCTCACTGCCTTGCCTTCACCCCCTTGACCATCCCTGGGCACAGCAGGGCAGAGTCCTGGCTGGCAAGGCATGCCATGCCCAGGACCCTGTGCTGTCAGAGCAGCCAGCCCTCTCTGCTCCCTGACAGGCAACTTGTCCATCTTGAGCCCTGAGTCAAGTGGAGCCAGGCTCCTGTGGCCCCACAACCCCTCATGCTGGGCTCAGCCTGACCCTCAGTGCTGATCTCCCCTACTCACCTACAGACTCTTGAGCCAGCCCTGGGCCAGGCCCAGGCCCTCCACTGCACACCCCCTCTGGGTGGCTTGGGCTTTGAAAACAGTGTCTTCTTTGGCCAGCTGAGTATCACAGCTTCAGGATATGTTTATTGAGAAAGACAAATAGAAACTCTTGTACACAGCAGTTACTGCCACAAAAATTCTTGTCCTACAGTCTTACATGGTTCTCTTACTCAGAACAATTCAACATCAGAGATGAAAGGATAATATTGCCATTGCAGTACCTCTGCAGTTAGCTGACTGTGATTGGAATTTCATAGGATCACAGAAGGGTTTGGGTTGGAAGGGTCCTTGAAGCCCATCCAGTTCCACTCCTGCTCCCATGGGCAGGGACACTTCCCAGGAGACCAGGTTGGTCCAAGCCCTAATGTTGCCCAATGAATTCACAGCTGCCACTCACTCCCGAGTGCTGCAGCAATACTGAGGAGTCCCAAGGGAGCTGCCTGTGCCACTGCAGCCCTTGCACTCCCCTGGAAAGGCAGGTGCTGCCGTTCTGCTGCTGTCCCTCCCTGCACACGGGTGGCAGCACAGACCTGTCTGGGGCTCATCTGGTGCATTCCCGGCTGTGCACTGCAAATGTGGCACAACCAGGACATGGTTCTTTGCTACACTGCATCAGCAAGGGTGGAGATGATTCCACTCCTGACAATGCAACAGATACACAGAGTGTAACTTACAGGAGGAGTAAATCACCTGCAGCCAGAATTAGGCTCTGTTCCTAATTATTTCACAGAAATTTTGGGGGACTTGGAACACGCTCTCCCCTTGGAACTCTTGCTCTGTTTATGCGGCTGTAAAATGGAATTGCTTTTAAAAATTCCTAAAGCGAGTGCTACAAGGTGTAATAATTCTTCTGCGTGAAAAACTTTTACTTCTCCAAAGGAGCGGTGCTTTCCACTGTACGTGGAGGATCGGTGATTTTTACATCCTCTCGTCACAGGACCCAAATCCAAGGAGCGGCAGGACCCGGTGAGTGCCAGCAGCGACCGCCCGGTGTCCCCCGTGTCCCGCAGAGCGCTCCGAGCGCCCCCGGCGCTGCTGCTGCTGCTGCTGCTGCTGGTGTGGAGTGACCGTGAGCGCAGGGATCGCCGCTGGAACTGTCCCGAGGGGTCCCCNNNNTGGCGGCGGTGCCGCCTCGCCGGGCGGGCCCGGGCAGTGCTTGGGACCGGTGGTGGCCGGAGCGTGGCGAGCAGGGCGGTGCTGCCCGGTGTTGGGGTGCCCGCGCCCTTCCAGGGTGCAGAGCGCTGCTGCTGGTTTGGGGGAGACCACCCAGCAGCTCGTGCCTTGAGCTGCTCGGGGAAGCCGGGGGGTGACCGAGTCCTGGCCGTGTGCCCCGGGAGGCGCAAACGCCTGGAACGGGGACAGGGACCGGCCTCTGCGGTGTCCGTGAGGAAAGCTGTACCGTGGGCATCCCGACAGCCAGAGCTGCCTCCATGGGGACGTCGGTGGAGGGGCCCCCAGAATCCTTGATGCGGGGACGGGTGGGGACATCGTGGGGTGATGTTTCTCATCAGAGCCCCAGTGCCAGACTGCCCCGCTCAGCAGCGCGGAGCTCGCACCGCTGGGTGCGTCCCTGGGGCGCAGCAGGCTGGATCAGCTGCAGGAACGCGGCGGGACACAGCGCAGAGCGCCATTATCTTGGCTGTCTTGCAAGCAGTTTAAGAAAGAAACCTGAAAATCAAGAAAAGAAAAGTGTATTTTTTTATAATTTCTGCGCCTTTACCTGCAGAACAGAAAAATTACATTTCTTAAGGCGTTAGTCTAACCTCAGGAATGGCAACAGCTTAGCCACTGAGACACCATGTATGGGGGAGACCTTAGAGGTTTCTTCCCCCAAGCGCAGGTGTGTTCTCATTCCCGTGCTGAGCTGAAAGGTCCGGATGTGGGAAGTCTGGCCTGCCTTGTGCAGGGACGAACACAAATCTGAGACAGTTATCCCCGGCTGCGGAGCTCTGCTCCGGGATAAGCCGGCCGGGATGAGGCGGGGCCAGGATGAGGCGGGGCCGGGATGAGGCGGGGTCGAGAGGAGGCGGGGCCGAG
>VXBR01011642.1:494396-525703 GCA_013400215.1 Cisticola juncidis | reverse complement strand
CCCGGGAGGAGTCTCCCCGGGAGGCTGCGAAGCTGCTTTGAAGGCTGGAGCTGCTCTGCTCTAGGACAGGGTAGGAGAGCTGGGGGTGTTCAGTCTGGAGAAGAGAAGGCTCCAGAGAGACCTTAGAGCCGCTTGCAGTGCCTACAGGAGCTCCAGGAGAGCCGGAGAGGGACTTGGGATAAGGACCTGGAGTGGCAGGACAAGGGGGAATGGGTTCAAGCTGCCAAGGAACAGGGGTAGATGGGATGTTGGAAGGGAATTCTTCCCTGTGTGGGTGCTGAGGCCCTGGCACAGGGTGCCCAGAGAAGCTGTGGCTGCCCCATCTCTGGCAGTGTCCAAGGGCAGGCTGGACAGTGCTTGGAGCAGCCTGGGACAGTGCAAGGTGTCCTGTCCCATGGCAGGAGGTTGGAAGATGGTCTGTCTTTAAGGACCCTTCCAGCCCAAACCGCTCTGAGATTCTGGGATTCAAGGAAGGCCCTTTTCCAAGTGTTGTATCTCCTCCTGGCTCCCAGCTTGCAGTCTCCAGTTTTTCTGCAAGCAGGCCTGGCCATCAGTGAGCCATGTGTTCTCAATAGGACGAGTGTGATGTTCACAGAGAGGAAGGCTGCAAACAGACCTTCAGGGCCCAGGTAAAAAAAGCAAAGGATTGAGTAAAAGCCAAAGGAGTTGGCTGTGTTAGTCAGTTTGCTGGCTGTTGCAATGACCTCAGGTCATTTTCAACATTCCTGGTTTTGGTTTGTTTTAGTAAAAACTGAATGTGTTATCTCCGGCATAAGCTCTCCAATGCATCTACATGTGTTCCCATCTCTTTGTTGTACATCAGGTTACATTAACTGAAGGCAGAATCATAACACAGCAGTAAAACATTTAGAGGCATAGTTAGCCAGATTCAGGCATTTCTCACTCTGCTATTGACTTTTCTGGTAACTGTAAGCAAGGCAACACAATCCAGTTACTCCACTTTTCCATTTTCTCATTTTAAAAATTGCCTTAGATGAAAATGGCTATGCATTGTGGCATGTAGGGTTCATTATTTTACCTTTCTCTTCTGCTGTCTTTCCCCTACTATTTTTTATTAATTATTTTGTTGCTGTTCTCCAATCAGTAGGTTTGAAGGAATTCTAATTGTTAAGATGGTGGTTCTTTGAAGGCTCACTTAGCCCACCTTTTGGATGAAGCAAAGAAGAAGACAAGGTCCTCTAAGAAGAGTAGGAAGTGCACTTTAAATATGCCATGCCATTACCGTGTAATCAGCAGAGATGTGTTGGTAAAACACCCATCAGTGACTTCACAAAAAAGCCACAGTCAGACAGGTAGAGAACAGAAGCATAAAACCCCAATTACATGTTCCTAATTAAAGGTATGAAATGTACAGATTTTCACTGGAAATTAGAACCCCCTGAATTCTTGGTCATAGCACTAACGACTTGTAAAAGGCTGTCTCCTTGCCAAATGTAAATTTAGTATAATGAACTGCTGCCTGTTGGAGTGCAGGCTAACAGGTGAATATTAGCAATGGCAGGAATATTGTATGACTTTCCTTTTAAAAAGGAATTGTCTTTGCTGATACTAATCTATATATACACCCAGTCTGACACGTATTTTTTAAGCTGTATTTCCAAGTAAATGGCTTACATGATGATGCAGTAAGATGAACAAGAATGAAGTGAATGCATCCATCCTTTTTAACCCCAAGCCAGCTGCTAAATAATGAAACAGGGAATCTCAGTGACCCTGAGGAGAAAAACAGTGCCCAAGCTGTTGGGAAAAGCACTGGGCAGATAAAGGCTATTTCCACATTTCTTGCTAGTGTGTCCTTAAGAGTTCATAGGTTTTTTACCTTTTACAGCTGTTACATATGTCTTTGTAGTTTATACATCCTAAATCTAGCATATATTACTGTAATGCCATTCTAATAGATTTGAAGTTGGGATCTACCCAGGCTTCAGTTTGTCTCAGAAGAAGAAACCTTGATTCTCTGTATTATATTCTTTAAAGTTCAAATGATACTTATGTTCACTTTAATATTATGTTTTGCCAATTAAAGTGAATTATACTACTATGTTAGTCCCTCTTCTGGTGCATTTTTAGTACAAATCAAAGCCTTTCAAATCGTTCAATATTTGAATAATCAAATTATTCCCTTTCTGTTTCAGACAATCTACAACTTTTCCAGAGGCATGGGGAAATGTAGATGCAAGTTCAGCTGAGGAAGTCAGAGGCTTGCCTGATGTAGTTGGTAAAACTGGTGTCCCTTAATATCATCTATTTTAATTTGCATTCACCAGAGACATGGTGCATGTAACAGGTTTGGCTGAACAAGGTATAAAATCGTGCTGGTTTGAGTGTAAACCAGCAGGAGAAATTAACCCCACACAAATACCTTGTGAGAGATCTCAAATCAGAGTTACAATGGAATAGAAAGATAAGCAGCTGCAATGATGCAGAAAAACTGGTTTAAAACCACAGAGTACAGCCTGGCACCCTGGGTCAGGGTTGCACTGGTTGCAGTCCTGTCAGGAGCTGAGGTCTTGAGGAAGTTCAGGTTCTTCTCTTGATGTCCAGTGGTGGTGGAGTCCCAAGACCCCAGACTGCCTAAATTTTATACAGTGGGGTTCAGGTGTATATCCCCCAGGGCAGGGAGGCTCACAGGGAATGGTGTACAATATTTTTGGAGTCCTTGACAGTTGTTCCAGCTGCCCATTCTGCTAGTGCATATTCAGTTCATTGAGGCCCATGAGCAGAGATGACCCTCACTGGATGGGTGGTGCTGTTGCTTCCCCAGCAGAGTCATTGTAAAGATAAAAAACCTCTGCCTCACCTTGCAGGGTTTGCCTCCTCTCATTTTAACACCCAGCTTCTGCCCTGGGAGGGCTGGTTAACAGCTCATCACAAAATGAGTTAGAGGGGAGTAGAATACACAGTTTGGTTACACCCACACTGGCACTCCTTTTCCTGCGACAAAAATCAAGCTCAGAAATGGCCTGACACATTTGGGATGATTTGTAGGTAGTTTTGAAGATAAAGAGTCTTTTAATAGAAAAAAAACAAACTGTGAAATTGTCAGTCAGTCACAGGTTATGTTTAGATGATAAATTCCTGTTCTGATGTAAGCCAATCTCATTCCTGAAATGATGCCTTTTTTTACATCATACATGAGCTTAGTTGATAGTTCCATGCTGTGATCCTTCTGAAAATCAGAAGTTAATTGAGGAAATTTAAAAATACGTTTTAGTATTCCAAACCTGCATTTGCTGAGATTGCATGGAAAGATGTTGCACTGTGAGAGCTGCACAAACCGCAGCAGTGACAGTGCAGATTTAGGGATTTACTGTTCATGCACCCCATGTTCTGCAGCAGCAGAATCCTGTTTCTTCCTTGGCAGTTGCTGAGGGAGCAGGCAGCAGCCCATGGAAGCTCCTGGCACAGAGGCGGCAACAGCGTCACCACCGAGCAGTGACCGAGATGCAGCAGGAGCTGCACTGTATCGGCAGGGTAAGGCAGGACTTCTTAACCCAGTCCTGAGTGCTCCTCTGAGGTCAGGGCCCAGTGCTCAAATGATCACACTGACCTGCTGTTTTAGGAGATGGAAGCCTATGTTTTGAAGCTTCAGGAATTCCTTCAGCTAAAAGTGATGAAATCAGATGAAAAGAGTGAACTTCTGTTTGAAAAGATTGCGTCTGACGTGGCTTTGGAAGGTTTCTTGTTTGAAGTAAGGCAGTTCAGAGTATTGGCTCAACTTCAGTTACTTGTACCTGCTCTGTGTAACATCTTATAGCTCACTGGCCTCCTAAATTATTGGTTTTTTTTCCTTTTTTATTTTTTTTAAATATATATTCCCTTTTCAATGAGACTGAGTGTAGATTTTTATTGCAGCGTTTGGAAGAACTGTGGAACATGATCCACCAGGAATCCTCGAACAGAAAGAAGTGGATCAGGGCAGTGGACAAATCCCTAAAGGAGATTGAAAAGAGCCGAGCCATTAAAGTGAGCTGCAGTCTTAATAATGGTTACTAAAGCATAAGATTGTCATTTGCTGATACAATGCTGGATGCAGAGCAAAGAGCAGCTTGTTTCCACAGGAGTCAGAGGTCTGAACAGTAATTCTGTTGTGTGCCGATTGCTTTCTTTTCACCAATAATTATTCACTCATTTTATACCCATATAATCAGGAGAAGCTCCTTTTTTCCTAGTTTTAAGATGTTTTCTTTCTTTCACAATTACCCTAAAGGTGCAAAGACTATGTGAGCTGCTTTTATTCCCCTGGAGGGTTGTGTAGGCCACACTTTCATCTGGTCTGGTTTTTTTTGGGGGGGACATACCTATTCTGCCCTGAGAAGGAGCACAGACATGACCTAGCTCCATTTTAGTTTGGGCTGGCTGAGTGTCAGTAGCAAACGTGTTGGAATTTTGTAGTCTTCAGCCTAACCTGTAAAAGTCACTGGACATCATAGGAAATGTTTGGATAAAAAAAATGGATCCACTGTGGAAGAGCTTGCTGCACTGCCCTTGCAGGCAAAGAAAAGCTGTTTGTTCTACCAGTGCCAGTTTCTCCTCTCTCTGTAATCCAGGTCTCATGAACAGGTCCAAGAGTATCATCAGTAACCTTTCTGCTGGATGTGTCAGAGATGGACACATTTGCTTTAATTTTGTGTTCACTTAAAACAGGCACTGGTGGATTCCCTTCAGATACTCAAAAGGAAGTTGGTTTGAATTTTAAATTCATTTTGTAACCTGTCTGCAGAGCATTCAATTATCACTGATATCAAAGAGAAATCAGCTGAGTAGTAACAAAGGGAAATGTTTTAGTTACTATTTTTATGAATTACTGAAAATATCAGTCTTTAAGGTAACTAAGATTAAGATATTAAAATTTATTTCTCAATCTGTGTGTCATCCAATTGATTTTAATTCATTTTAATGGATTTAATGAATTAATTTAATGGAAAAAGTTGTCTTGTTCATGTTTTTTAACTTGGGAAGCTGATATTTGAGTTATACTTTTCCTTGTTGTTGCTTTTCTTTATTCTTTTATTGCACAGATAGCAGATGTACTGACCAAGTATACCGTGAAACTGGAGGAAATTGCCTTCTTGTTGGCAGCTGATGTTCACAGGCTCATTAACAATAAGGCCATGGTAAATGTTTTACCTGGGGCAAAACAGCAGTCTGAATATTCCTAGAATGTCTTTTTTCTTCCCAACTGAAATTAGTTTTATCTGCCTATCAGTCACTGAAATATAGAAGAGATTTCTGCTTTGCAGTGTATTCATTATCATTTGTGTTCTTGTCCCCCCTCATTTTCTGTAGAAGACCCATTTTTCTTTTGTTTGGTTTTGCATGTTGTATGCTGCTTCTACTCCTGGTTTTATTTTTTAATACACAGAATATAAACAGAGCACTGCTGGGTAATGAGAGGGCAACTGCCAAGCTGCTCTTTAATCTAATGAAATCAGAGCTTGAGAAAGACAAATTGCATCAACTGAAATGGCAAGAGAGAGTCAAGGACTGGAAGCTCATCCAAAAAAACTGTATAGTTCAGAGTTTCAGGTCAGAAATTTTGCCATCTTATTTTGGACAATGAATAACACAAAGTGACTAGTGTTCACTTGTGGTTTCTATTAAAGTAATACTTTAGCATTTTTTCTTTGTACATATCACATGTGATATCACATATATCATGTGTCCATTATACATACCTTTTTTCTATCCTGCAGAGAATTTATGGCAAGTGAAGAAATACAGAATCCCCCAACTGTGAAAACAGAAATGGAAAATATGATAAAGGAGCAAATTGTACTTAGTGAACAGAGACTGAGGGTTCTGCAGCACGTTGGGTATGGCAAAAAAGGGTTTAGAATAAAGGAAAACAGTTCTGTCTGGAGTTAATGAGGAACTTGGCTACAAAATGCACTTTGCTTCCTGTCAGTGTGTGGTTGCTAAATTAGCAGTAAGGCAGGGTCTAAACCTATTTTTGTACAGCTCTTTTTAATGGAAAAAATGCATTCTTGATTTTCAGTGCACCAGCTACACTAAACTGGCGGTGATTGAGGGCTAAAAATGCAGAAATGCAAAAGTAAATTACTGACATTTGAAACCTGGTGGAAATGGTCAGAGAAAGATGGGTGGAGAGCTACAAGTTGGTGCTTTTGGCAAGGCATTTTTCCTCCATGGGATTTTATTTGTGTAATAAATTAAGAGGGGAGTCTGGATAGAAATCTGACACTGCTATGTTTAACTCTCTATGCTGAACACAAGAAGCATTTCTGGGTGCAATGCATTACAATATTTACAGGGAGTTTTTTTACAGTGGATGTAGGAACAAGGTGGATCACAGTCAGTTCCTTGTCGGGCAGTAAACAGTTGGCCTCAAACAACAACAGTCCCTTTGGTTTATTTTCAATGCCAGGATGGCTGTAAATAAAATAAAGCATAGTATGGATACTCTGATTCATAATTTTATATTTTAACTACTGACTGCCTTGTATTTTAAGATACCTGACTCTTGTTTCCTACTTTGATAGCTCCTTGTTGCCTCCAATACACACAGAATCTGACATACATGAATGGTACAGAACTTTGGAGAATTTAAACAAAAGTATAGGTGAGTTGGGAAATCATAAAAACACTCTGGAATTCAAGCAACACTTTATTTTTTCCCAGGCAGTGATGAGGCAGTTGCTTTGAAAGTGCATGTTTGCTCTGTTCTTTGTTTCATGTGTTCCCACATCCCTTCTCAGCTGCTTTGAGCTGGCAGTAAGAGCCAAAGAAGCTGCCTGTGACACCACCCTGCTTTGGCCAATACAAACACTTGTGCAGGGTGAGATCTAGCAGGAACTGGCTTGGTTAGAGTTAATGTGGGGGGAATAGAAGGCCAATTTTGATGTGGATCAGCTCTCAGTCATACAAAAATACTCCTTTTTAAATCTGAGAAGAGGGGAATTATTGGAGGTAATTCCTTTCTCTTAGTCCTGTAGTGTGCCTTCCCTCTGTGTCTGCCTTCTGCTCCAGAGCACATCCTGTTGTGATGTTTGTGGCCTGTATGGTTGCAAAGTTGGCAGCAATTGTAAATAACTTGCTGCTTTTAAGCTAATTATGAGCTGCTCTGTATGAAAATGTCCTATTCGATTGGTTGGTGGTGTCACACAGGTGCACAGGCACTGCTGGGATCTGTCCCCTGCACTGAGGTTCAGCACAGAGCCTCTGGCCTGTTTCCATTTCACACTGCCCTGTGGGAATTTTGACTGCTCTGTTCTGTATCATTCAGACACCCATAATGTGGAGTGTGTGGAGAAAATGCGCGCCCAGTGTGAGCTGGTGCAGGGCAAATGTGAGGAGAAAGCGCAAATCTGCAAGGTGAGTGTCACAGCTTTGGCTGTCACTGCAGTGAAATGTGTTTGAGGATCCACCAGACATTGACAGAACAACTGAAATTGGTTTCTAACCTCTGTCCTATTCTGTTCAAAAGGTAACCATCAATTTGGTTTCACAGCAGTGTTTGATATTTGTACATCAAATGTGTAAAAGCTGTAACAAATGCCAGGAATGGAGGGGGTGCTGTCCTGATTTAAATGGAGGATGCAAGGACCCTCAGCCTTTGTGCTAAATCTGTCTTATCTTGGCAAAGAAATTCCACCTGTCTGCCTCAATTTCTCCCTTGGTATCCAAAGGAATTGTATTGTTTACTAACACGATGTGGGATCTAGGAGGCTGAATCTTTCTCTGTCCATCACAAGAAAAGAAACACTAAGTTTAGCCATGCTCTCTGAAAGCCATGCTGTATCTGTTACATGCATGTCAATAATTTGTTATTTCTTTCACTTAGATGACCCTGTTGGATATGAACATTTGCACAGTAGAAGATGTTGAAGTTGAGCATTCCAACATGCTTCAGATGACTGAGACACTAAAACACAGGTTTGAGGAAGAACTGGAGCAGATGGATGTATGTTTATTACATTTATTTTTAAAGCTCCTTGCGATTAGTCTGTTCTCCCTCTGCAAAGCCTCCTGCATTGTAGGCTATTGATGTCAGATTAGAAAGGGGTCCATGGTGTGGCTAAACACTACAAAGTTTGGTGTGGAGGAGTTTCACGTGGGAGAGTTCATAATTATTGTGTTAATTATTTGTAATACAAATATATTGTATTTTATTATAATTTCTATCTGAAATACAGGTGGCTTGAGATGAATGACATGTGGCCCAGTCTGCCTAAAGGCAGAGGGATAGATTTAAATGATCTCCCACATGTCTTCCAGTCTGATCTCAGCCTGATCTTTTGTGTTCTGTAGATAAAAATGACTGGGCAGTTTTTCCTAAAGTGATAAATTGTGAAATGTGATTCGGTGCTTTACCATTCCAGAATAAACAGAAGTTTTGATACTCTCAGCTTGTAGAATAAATTTCTTACCCAGTTTACCTGGAAT
Source organism: Cisticola juncidis (assembly GCA_013400215.1). NCBI lineage: Eukaryota > Metazoa > Chordata > Aves > Passeriformes > Cisticolidae > Cisticola > Cisticola juncidis. The sequence goes on along the minus strand of VXBR01011642.1, from coordinate 517,276 downwards.
TTTATTTTCCTTTTCACTCTCCAGATAGAAGACACCCTGTTGAATACCAGTTGTGTAATTCCAGGCAGCCTTTTATCATGTTACATATCCTCTTACTCATTCATTTCACCTTCCAGCAGTTTAAAAACAACTTGTTCACTTGAATATCTTTCTTTAGATTGATTTTAAGGAGCTGGCTCAGTGGCATGAGGAGCACTGTCAGGGCTTGTCCAGCTGTGTTCAGGAGGCCATGGGTGTCTGGGATGTCCATCAACTCCAACTGTCCCAGCTGCAAGATGCACTCCAGAGGAAAGTGGATAAATGCAGAGGGGAAAAAGATAACAAAATACAGGTATAAACATAGAAACAAGGATGTGGTATAAGGTAATGGAAGGGCTTCTTAATGCAAAGAATCCTCTGGAATAGCTGCTATAAAATTAGGAACATAATATCTGATGTTTATATTGGAATTTCTACTTTGCAGTTTCATTCTGTCAAGTGCATTTGTGCTAACTGCTTGATTCACACTGAATGGACAATCCTGTCTTTTTCTTGATATGGCAGCAGTGATAAAGATCACTGCTGCTCTCTGTGTGAAGTGGCTGCAAGTTGTTATTGTGAGATCTTGTGCAGGTTTGAGTCTGGTTGGATGCCAGGTTCTCACAGTTACAACAGCCAGCTTGGGGTGGCAGTGTCAGAAGAGTTCATTATCTAGGAAGATCTACATAGGTGATGAGTTTTGCTAAGGTAGCTTCCCTTCTTGGAATAGAATATATGTACTTAACTAACTTACTCGAATCCTAAATAGTTATGGAGATTTTAGTATATACTAAATCATATTTACTAGCTTTTTAATGTGGTCTTAGATGATGAAAGATGATCTGGGTACAATTTTGCAAAAAATGAAAATGGCGAGCCGTGAAGAACAGCTGAAGGAATATTTGCAGAGAGCCCTTTCTTCTTTAGATAAAATTAGAGCAAGGTATGAATTTTGTATTGTAAACTTAAAAAGTAAAGCATGTTTTAACAGAGGTTGTACTACTCAGGCCTTGTTTGTGCTGTTGTGTGAAGGTATGGAGAAAGACTGCATTTTACTTCATGTAAGAGTATAAAATAATGTACCTATGGAACAAGGTTAAGGCAATAATACCCACAGGCTAGGAATGGGACAAAGGAAGACTGCTCTCATTCAAAAACCATACCACATCAGTATTATTCCACCATGGCCATGCCTTCTCAGAAGGTGAAAGCAGTAGTTCAGGTTCTTGAATCACAGGAATCAAAAGTTGGCCTGCACCATCACCTCTGCACTCACAGATCTGATCTCATTCAAAGTTGCAAGGACTAAGATCTTTAAGACAGCCAAAGGATTTATTTTGGTCAGCTCTCTGTCATCCTTCTCGTGATTAGGCATTTGCAACTTTAAAAAACACATGAATTGGTGCAATACTGCTCTCCTTGCTACAGATCTTGGAGCTTGTGTGAAGCCTGAGAGGAAGCAGCTCCTCTCACACCCAGGAGGCCTTTTCTGCCTGTTGGATCAGAGACCTCAGGAGAGTAATGTGGACCTGAGGGGCAGATTCACCCACCTTCACACACCTCACAGCAGGATTTGGGTTAGAGCCGTGGGTTTGGTGCTCTTACTGATCATTGAGCAGCTAAAAAAAGCCAGACCAATGAAAATACAATGTCAGGTTGCAGAAACAGAATGTAACCTATCTGAACACATGCATGAAATCCCCATAATTATCTTTGTTTAGGAGACAAAGCAAATGTAAATGAAAATGAAAACAAGTGTGAACACTGATTTTTCTTGAATCAAGACTCAGCTTTATTTTCAAGTAAAAGGAAAGAAAATAAACCAGAAAGGCTCAGTCACAGCTGAGCATAGTGCAGAACTAACATGGAAGACAGTAACTTGACCTCTCTTATGTAAGGAGTGTTTGAATGGTTCCCCATCCAAAAGGAAGCACATAAAAGGCTTTATTGTCATTTTTCTTAACTTTCGTGCATTTATTTATTTGTAATTAATCTCCAACATGCCAGGAAGTGATTGTATTCACTATGAACAATGATCAGTGGCAACCTTTAGCCTAAAGGTTTATGAGATTGATCAGAAAGTTAGATTTAGATTTAAAGGCACTGTAATCATACTTAATTTTATTTCTTTACATACTTGAGTCTGTTAAACAGTGACCTTAAATTTGACAGGAGTGAGGCACTCAACAAAATTGTAATGGATGAAGTAATGGCTTACCCAAAAGCTATTTTGTGGGAACTGATTTCTTATAGTATGTCCATCAGCCAGCATTTTAGTGTGAAGGAAATCTTCAAACAGGTAAAAGAAAATTTCTTCTGATTTAAAACCTTATTGGTGTATTATTTTTTGAGAGAAAATTTACATTACCTTTAAAATTCAGATTATATAAAGTACTGCTTCAGCCATTGAATAAAGTGCTTTTGGTAGAGGTAGCAGAGGGAAACCAAAACATTTCTCAGTCCTACACTTTTAACTCTGTCCTTGTTACAAATGGCATTTTAGCAAATTCATTTGCCTTTTGAGCAGCTTGCTGGCATATAGAAATATAGGAATATTTCTAGCACTGTGTAAATGTCCAAATTGAGAATGAGAACATTATTCTAAATATCCTTAGGATTCCTGCACTAGCTGGGGCACTGTTGATTCTGTGCTGATACCTTTAAAAGTGATGTGTGAATTTCCAACCATTTCCCAGTCAGTGTCCAAGAGCAGCGAGGCAGAAAGTGCTGAAATTGCCACAGGGGATTCTTCCACTGCTAGTGGGAGCACTTACACTGCTCTTGAAGTTGAAGAGGCAGAAAAGACTGAAGTCACAGAGAGTTATTTTACAAAATACAAAAAAGAAGAATCACTTCCTATGTACCTGAAATATGCACTTCTCACAGAAGCCACGTTTGTCAAGCTGAAAGAAAGGTGAGTAGAAAACAAATTCTGTTCTTTCTTTCTCTTTATGTAATAGACAGATTTCAGCTGTTTAGAAGAAACATTAGACCACAGAGGCAAGTTATCTAATTACTGTTATATAGTTAGATATTTAATTATAAAATTATGATTGTACAATTACTATGTTATTCCACTTCTTAAATCGATACAAATATGAGAAAATGTTTATATTGATTTGTATCCATGGCTGAAAAACATTACCTTTACAGAAAATTCACATTTTATGGAAAATTATTTAGTGAGAAAACATTACAGAAAGACAAGTAATTTGCCCAAATTCCCTTCAAAGCCATGAAGGTAAATGCCTGGCACTCAGTAGTATGCAGCTAGCTCAAAAACTCTACCAGTATTATGCACATGGTACTGAAACCAAACCTTCCTATAGCCAGAACTTGAATTCTTAGAAACAATAAATTCAATAAATTCTTATTTATCATTTACCATTCCTCACTGTAATATTTCTTTTTCAATCATAGGATTCACCTCTGCTTCTCTGAACACTTGGAGGAATGGTTTGCAGAATGCTTTTCCAACTCCTGTGTCTTTGTAGCTGCCAAGAAAGAGGAGCTGAATTCGATACTTCTGCTGCATCTTAAGATGCATCAGCAGAAGCAGCAGGAGATGCAGACAAATATCTATAATGCTCGAGCTGGTATTGGCTTTTTGTTGTATTCTGAGCATCACATCTTCATCTAGAGGTGGTCCAGAGTGGGCCAGAATCTGTTTCAGCAGTAGTTGACTCAGTAGTAGAGGACAATAGAAAGCAGCTGTCTATCAATTCCCAGTATATTGTGTCACTCAGATATTTTTAAAATGATATTTCATTTCTAAAGCTCTTCCTGGTTTGCTCTGTGTTATTTTTGGAAAAATAGGCAGCAGTGCCTTGATTAAAAACTGAATTGTAAAAGGAGTTGAACATTCTACTGTCAATGTTTATGAATTCTCATCCACCTTGAAATTGTTTAACAAGAGTTTGTGGTGTAAAAAAATATTTTAAAAGTATTGCAGAAAAAGAAATTAGCAGATTGGGAGAGCCAAAGTTTCAGGGCCAAGCTTCTGAAAACCTGAGAGGGAGGAGTGAACTCTGTGAAATAAACTGATCAGCTACAGAGCATCCTCTAACCAAAACCCTTTTTGCATGGGAAGTGTCAAGTTTTATGGTGAGAAAATAAAATTTAGACACACTTTTTTGTCTGTAACACATAAGCAAAAAAAAATTTCTTCTTTTGGAGAACAGGCATATAATTTTTCAATTTCCCTTTTTCTGCAAAGAGGACAGGTTCTTCTGGCAGCTTCCTTGAGGTGATTGGCTGGCTCTTGATTTATCCACATATCATTCCAGAAGAGAGACCAAAACTGATTTTTTTCTTTCCCTTGCAAAACCAGGAAAGGTAGATTTTTCCATTAAAAAATAACCTTTAGTTTTGTTAGAAGACTGAGAACAGAGAGATAATGGAAATGTCAGCAATGACCAAAAATAAAGGAGAAAGAACACCTAGAGCAAACAAGAGGCATTTGCAGTTTGAATAGATTAGGAGCTGTTGAGGATATATATCTTACACAGGATAAAAGCCAAAGACACCAAATTGAATGTATTTAATTTGTATGTTTTAGCTGCTGTGAGGGCTGGCTTTGTTTATTTTGCTGCTGCTGCTGCTGACAGGTTGACTGGGCCGTGTGACAGTTCCCAATAAGCAGGGAATAATCTCCCTGTTGTAAACTTCTCTGTTCTCAGCTGACCTGTCTCTTCACGAAGAGCATCTTGAGCGCCACCGTGCAGCGCTGGCAGAGGGCCTCAAACAGGAGGAAGCTGCATTCCTCAAATTTTCCAACCAGCTAAACAACCTCACCTCCAGCTTTGCTTCCCGAGTCTGTGACCTGGAGTATGACCTGCTGCACGCTCCTGTGACTGAGCAGTAAGTGTGCCACTGGGAATCTCCCTGGTTAAATACTCCTGTTTGCTGCCTGAGATCTTTATGGTTTGCATTCTGAACCTGTTTGAGGTGTCATTGCTCTTCACTGGAGACTACTTCATAGAACTTGAAAACATGTAAAGAATTTCATTCCCTTTCCCTGAAGAAATTAAAATCAGGGCTGAACACATGGAAATTTTCATCTCCTTTCAAAGTGCTAGCGGTCTTTAAATAGAAAAGATGTTTCATTTGTTTATACAGTTTACTGCATGTGCACAGTAATATCAATTGACTAATTGTGAAGAAAATGCTCAATGGTATTAGCTGTTCCTGATACCTTCCATGGGTTTGTAGTAAACGTCAATCACTTGCTTTTTGGATTTTTGGAAATTTAATAAAAAGAAAAATGGTTAAAAAAATAGTAATACAAATACAATGATAAAAGTTAAACAATTTAGATCAGGACAATTTATGAGACAACAAGAGCAAAGAAGGTAACCCGGGACTACCGTCCTCCCTCCCTTCTAGACAAAGGCTAGAAAGGAGAAGAGCGAAGGCTGGGGAGAAATTTCTTTCTTTTGAGGATGGTCTTCATGATTATGGATTTTATTTAAAACAAGTAGTTTCTTCTGTTTCTTACCACAAAAGTGTTGTTAATTCTTAGATGCCAGTGAGTCTGTTTGTGCTTGGGAAAGGTTTCTTTTCTGTTGATAAGGAAGCCATCAATTCTTCTTCACTAGAAGATTTAGGAGTTCCTGCAAACTGTTATCTCTGTGAAGAATTTCTTCTCTCTTTCTTAAGCTAAAAGAATATCACCCCCACACAGCCTCTATTTTAACTACTAGAACTTATTGTTAATTACAAAACTACATTCACTATATTATTCAAATGTTAATACAGCATAACTTTTCTACCTAGCATATTATATATAGTAAATATCTGCATAGAGCCACACAATATGACTTTTTCACACGTTCATCCAAACCATCCCTGCTCGGATGCCCAAGCTGTTTTGAGAGTCATAAATCACTTCTCATCAATTTTTTCATGTCTTTACAGCTGAATCATGTGTGTTCCTCTTCAGACATGTTTTCCCTGTCTTTTATTATTTGCTGTTAGGTCAGCTTTTTCCAGCAACAATCTGCAATCAGAGCTCCACAACCATCTGGAATCCATCAGGGTTACTGTGCAAAGTTACCAGCAGCACTTGGAGGAAGCTTTAGGAAAACTAAGGGATTTGAATGTGGCTTTTCTCAAAAGTTGCAGGTATATAGACTTCATGGAAGTTTCATTGCTTATAAATAGTGACCTAGTTCTGGAAATCTGTGTTTGTTGCATAGACAGAACAGTAAAAGTAAAGTTTATTTTGTTGTTCATCTAGTTTCCTATTTAAAAAAATAAATGTGTCTTGTTAAACCATAATTACCATGCAGCTTTCATCACTTTTGTGTTGATATATGTGTTTAGCTAAAATAGTCTTGGAGAAAAAGATGACTCACAGCCAATTGTTTTTATGTTTGCTTTCAGATTATTTTCAGAGGGCGGTGACTTTTCTTCTGAGGAGGTAAAGTTTTTCAGTGAATGTCTTCAGAAGGAAAGTAAGCAAATTGACTCCTTTAAAAGTTCAGTTGAGACAGATGTGGAGAAAATCAAATCGAGCTGCTTGGAGCAGGTATGCAGAATTACATGATTTCAAATGATGTTTCCTACTGACATATTTGATGCAATCTGCATTCAGCCTGCTTTCAGAATAGAACTGTAAGTCTGTTCTGTTTGGCAATTACGTGATGGCAAAAAATAGTAGAAATGGCAAGTTCTATCATTTAAGTTTTCAAAAGTGAAAAATTATCTTGTCTTGTCTTTTATTTCTGACATTCTTAAAGGCTACTGAGCTTTTCAAACAGGCTGAAAAAAAGTTTGCTCCTCTGTCTCGGAGTCGAGCCTTTATGGAGAAGGTTCATCAATCTTTGAGAAAGCTACGACAGCAAATCAAATCAGAGGTACCAACAGAAACATCAGAACCTTGCTGAAATTCATTACAATAATTTTATTTATATCTTTGAGGAAGATTTTGGCTGACTTTGTAGTGGGCAGATATAACATGATTTTTTATGTTGATTTAAAACCTGTTTTCTGTCCACCTAAAAGTTTATTTTTAATACTGCTGCAGTTGTGGTGCAACAATATGGCCTTGCAGCACATTGAATATGTACATCTGAATTCACCAGCATTTTTGTGTGGTGCAGTGAACAATGTGAAGTGTTGCTTTTGTGAATTACTGTTTTCAGCTTCCCCTCTGAGTACCAGGGGCTTTTAACCAGTTTTTATCAGTGGTTCTAATGGTTTGGAAGTGGAGCCTCTGAAACTCCTCTGAATGAGGACTTTACTTCTTGATGTTTGCTTCTGCTTTAGGTAGCAAATTCCAATTTTCAGTCAGTCACAATAAAGTCTTACCTGGAAGAGCTCCAGAGGAAGAGAGATGCTTATGTTCATTCTACTGCAGAGAAAGAAGTGACTTCTAACCAGCATGAAATGGTATTTCATTTGACTTATTGATTGTTATTGATTTGGTATAAACTAATATTTTTGAGCAAGACTTGTGTTTCCTCATATTTGGGGCTAGGCAGGAACACAGAACTTGTGCTCAGAAAGGTCCTTGTCCTGGATCCAGCTGGGACAGAGTTAATTTCTCAGTAGCTGTTACAGTGCTGTGTTTTGGATTGAGAATGGTGTTGATAACTCACTTTTTGCTAAGTCCCCTTTATCCTAAGTCTAGGACTTTTTGCCTGGTCTCCTGCTCTGCCACTGAGGAGGTTCACAAAGGAAATTGAAATCTGTACTTCTCACAGAAGCAGGGAGGGAGCACAGCTGGGACAGGTGACCCAAAGTGGCCACAGGGATATTCCAGCCCATGGAATGTCATGTCCAGTCTATAAACTGGGGCAGTTACCAGAAGGGCCAGTCTGGGTTCAGGAAGGGGGTCTGGCTTCACTCAGCATGTCTTGTGCATCACTTATTTTTCACTTTTTATTATAATTATTATTATTACTTACCATTATCGCTGTATTTTGCTTTACTTTCAATTCTTAAACTGTTCCCATCTCAACATGCAAGTTTTCCTTTGATTCTCCTCCCCATTCCACCTGGGCAAGGAGGGAGAGAAGGAAGGTTGAGCTGTTGGTGCTTGATTTCCAGCTGGGTTTAAAACCACAACAGTCCTTTCTGGACAGTCAGTACCTGTTTTCCTGTTTGCCAAACCAAAACCTCAGCCTCTTACACAACCTCCTTGCTTCCATGTATGTGTGCATAAACTGGTGACAGAACAGAGGCAAATAATGTTGTTTGCAAGAGTCAGCATGTTTGAAAAGTTAGAACAGTTAGTTTAGGAAGTACCATCTGTATCACCATGTCTTTCAGGCTTTGACTTCTGAAGAGTTGTATGATTTTGCCAGAGAGGTGTTGAAAGAGCTTGAAAAGAGGAGCAAGTATCTCGACTGCATCTTAGTAAAAGAAAAGATCCCAAATGCCACTGTAAGATAATATTCACATTGTCATTTCATTTATTATTTCATTTAATATTGAATTTTCATGTGTACATGTTTTAATGGCTTTTCAGAATTTGTGCTTTGAATTTTCAAATGAAAAAAGAACCTGCATTATGCCAAGATGCCAAAGACACTGTAACATTAGGACAGCCTTTTTAAGAGGCTGAGTAAATCACCAAGTCTACAAAATGCTGAAGAAATAACATGGCATTGCAATGAGTTGCTCAGTTTTTCACAAGGGTTTGTTTTCAAGGTGTAGCACTATTCAGAGGTACATATTTCACAGGTTTCTTTATTTATTAAAAAAATCCCAAAGGTGTCCTGAAGGAATTCTGTTTTCATCAAATGGGTTGTGTTTTCTTTCCTCCCTTTTCTTGTAATCTCAGTGGATCATTGTTTTAAGAGTATATCCATATGAGAATACATCCTTAAATAGTGTTTATGATGAGAATCTACTCTTAACTGCTTTGAAGTGTTTTAGAGCTCTGTAGCTGTAACAACATTGCTGTTAGAATGACAAAAAAACTCTTTCAGCCTGTGAAGCAGGATACTGTCTGTTTAGAAAATCTGCTGTAGCAGTTAGCCATTAGATGGAATTCTTTCCCTAACTGCTGGCTACGGTCTCCAGGGCTTCCTTTTCCTTCTCATTTCAGAAGGACTTCACCACTCCTGGCACAGATGGGACACTGCAAGAGGACTTGGCCACTCCTGACACACATGGGGGGTTACAAACTCCTGCCCTTCCCGAACAGAGTCTCAGAGCTGAGAGCAAAAGGATGGTGATGGGACTGGATCCTGACAAATTCCCTTTGTTAAATCCAAGCGGGACGCAGACATCAATATTTAATGATTTGGCAATAAATGTTATCAAAAATTTAGCTGGGTAAGTACTTGTTTGCCTAAAGGTGTTTTTCTGTCCTTGTCTTTGTTTATATTTTCTTATAAAAGTGCATGGACTGTTCATAGGTAATAATACTACTACACATTTTCTGATAGGTCTGACTTTAAAAATTAGTCCAACTGAGACTGCTTTCTTTTTAAAACCAAGATTCCTCATAGCCTAAAGTATCCCTTTGTGAGTAACAAGTGACATCTACTACACAATGATAAGTTTTATATGCAGTTTTCCTTGTAGAAATTCCAAAATTGCAGTTAAACAATCAGTCCCATTAAGTGACTTCTATATACACTGTCAGTTGTAAAATTAACCCTATGTGTTCAATGTGATCTCAGAAATTTAACTCACTTTGCACAGGATAGGGATAGAGAACTTGCCTAGTTTGCTATATAATATAGAACAGAGCATAAAATGACAGGATATTCAGTAGTACTTGGGTTTTTTTTTTCAGATTTGACTCACCAAAAAAATCCCAAGACCTAAATCGGAAGACAAATGATGCAGGTGGGCCTGTATTTCATTTAATATTTTCTTTCCATCTAAAGTGCAGTTCCTGGAATTTTACTGCACAGGTCTAGCATGGTCCAGGCCAAGGGTGTCTATGCTAGGAACTCTGAGATAGTTGTGCTTCTCAATTCTTTTCCTGAACATCTTTACTTAGGTAAGATGATTTTGGGCTCCTACAGCAATGAAAGCTGCAGAATGAGATAATAATGTTATAAAGAGTAACTGTGATAGCAAAAGGGAAACAGGGTCAAGAAAAGAAGTGGAGCAGAAACCACAAAATATAGAGGGAATCAGGGATTCTTCTCACAGTGTATTATCATCTTAACCCCAGCTGCTCCCCACCTAGTGTTCCCATTTCCTCATCTCTCTCCTACAGACCTTGACTCCTCCAGCCATTTCCAAAGTTCCCACATTTGCAGGTCCCCATAACCACCAGTACTATAAATGTAGCCCATTCATTCTCTTTATTGTCCTGCCTCCAATTTGCTTTAAATCTCCTCCATCTCCCATGTATTTTGTGTGACTCATGCCCCAGCCCATAACCCTTACTGCTGTTGCCTCTTCTGGGTTACTTCAGGCCTGTCTGACAGAAATGATTGCTCCTGTTACCCACTCTATATTGTAGGGAAACATTATAGGAATACGAATACAAAAAGCATCTACACATAAAAAGCTCTTTAGTTGGCATTTCTGCAATATTCCTCCTCTTCCCTTGCTGACTCCCAGCAGGTCCTCGCCCAGGAAAGAAGAAGCTGTCTGGTGCACATCCTCAGAAGTCAAACAAGAGGTCATCTCGGGATGAAACAAAGCAGAAAAAAAGGTGAGACCCCTAAAAGGAGGAATTCCATTTAAAATACTCCTGTGCAAGGATTTACCTGAACTTTGTTCATTGAAAGATTCTTACTGCTTATTTGTGTGAGCCTTCTTTCCATCTACTGCTTATCACTTGGAATCTCTTACCTGTTAATGTCCACATGATCAGCTTAGTGAGATTTTTTTCCTCAGATTTTGACTGGAAAAATATTATTCTTTTTCTCCTTCATATGCTGCTGTTTTGTATTTTGAAGTTGTTGAAATACAGACTAACCCCTAAATCAATGTGGCTGAATTTTCAGTGTGTACAAATAGTTTGTCTTCAGTTTAGTCCACAGATGGATTAAATGAGCTACTGTAATAGTGAAAACAACAAAAAATTTTTGAACAACTGAGACTTTAATTTCGAGAATCTTTTTTTCCATCTTTATATTGTGGGTTGGGAATGGTATTCCCCAGTTTTGTGCTCCTACCAAAACACTCCAAACCATGCACTGCTTGCTCACTCCCCTTTCCCTGCAGCACCTGGAGAGGAAAACTGGAGGCACAAAAGGTGAAGATAAGGTTGAGATAAGAACAATTTGCTAGAAACAGCAATGAAATTAAAAAAATGAATAGTAACAGCAGCAATGTTAATAGCAAAGTGTACAAGAGAGGCAAATTCACATGGAATGCTCACCACAAGGAAACCCCTGACAGTACCTGGCTGCCACCACATCCCCAACAGCAGGGACCTTCCACCCACCCCCACAGTGATGGGAGGTGGTGGGGAATAACCTCCAGGTCCTGGATACCCTGCCCTCCTGGATACTGCAGAGATAAACTCTGTCCTGGCCAGAACAGCACACCTAGAATGCAGGTTCTAGTTACATTTTTTCTAATTTTTCTCCAGTTTCATGTCTGTTGTATGACTGACTAGCTCAGATCATCAGCCAGAGAAGGAAAACACTTGTGGACAGTTTTAAAGTAATGTTTTTCCTTTCCAGTGAAAAAGGCAGAAAATCTCTTACCAAGGATGAGAGATCCCAGATATTTGGAAAGGAGCCTGCAAACTCTGAGTAAGTTGTGTATTTCCAGAACAAGAAGTTAATCTATAAAAACCCTCCATGTATGTATGTATGTATGTGTGTATCCATCCATCCATCCATCCATCCTTCCTTGTGACCTATAGACTTCATCAATGAATTTTGAGGTATTTAGCCTTGATATTTATAGCTCAAAGTGTTTCCAGAACAGTTCCTTTTTGCAGTATAATAATAGTGAAGATATAAGTCCTCTGGTTCATTCTGTCTAATGTCTGAAGTGGGGGGTCTTATTGGAGCCCATTTTGTACATTTATAACAAGTGGGTGGGGAATGTAAAATATCCTCTCTTTCAATTCTTTTCACACCTAAGAAGACCAATACATTTTATATCTTCATTCTTGTGCTCAATATTCCATTAATAGGAATAAACAAGGAGCAAACAGGTTCCATTCCCCTTCTCTAAAAAATTATTATATTGTTTCTTGATATGTGCAGCTGTACTATGTAGAACTGAGATATTTTGTACATGTCACACAAAACTATTCAAATTAATGCTTAAGATGTTTAAGTGTTTGGGAATTTTATTCCATATTATGTTTCCAAGTAATTCCAGTAAACAGCTAGACCCATCTTCAAATATTTTTGCCTTATCTAAAGTGCATGGTGAGCTCTTTGGGCACAGGAATTTGGCTAAGATTGCTTTTTTGTGACAGTGAAGTGGCAGTGCTCTGCAGTGAGCAATTACAACAATAGCCCCTTGTCCTGGCTGCATCTGAAGAGAATCTGTGCTAATGTGTGGGGGAAGGTTCTTAGGCATTCTGAATATTGGTTTGTGTATGCTCCAAAAAACTAAAATTAATCTGAACAAAAGACTTGAAAAACAGTGAATAGTGCCAGTGTGATTATTGAACAGTGTGATCAAATCTGAAATTTGTTTTTGGATTTCAGTACTTTTAAGGGGATTATTATGAATATTCTCTGGAAGAGTAACAACAGCTTGCTCTGCCTTGGTGAGGTAAGGAAATGTCATGTTCTTCAGTCAATTCTGCTTTTATAGGTGTACTCCTGTGTCTGAGAAATAATTTTATTCTTTCAATGTTTGGCAGACTGTCCAAAAATTTTCCTTTCTCCTCCTACTGTTATATACCTAGATGTGACATGTTTAAATATGTTATCAACATTTTTTCTGGGTTTATCTTTCCCTTCTGTAGGAGTTCTATGGAGAAAAGAAGAATCCTCAGTTAGTGATGCTTGAAGATCTGCCAGCCACCTTTGAACATTGGGCAGAAATGCTCAGACTGAAACTCCTGTCCTACCAAAGGCAGACAGATGATTACTACAATCTCTGTCTTAGAGGTAAATTCATTCAGTTAAGATTTGCATTTACTTGTGTATGTCATTTTTCAGTATGCAGGCTGAAAAGATTTATGTCGTGGTCATAATCTATCACACTCAGTGGAAAAACTCCAGTTGACTTCACTGGAAATTTAGCCAATATTATTTTTTATGTATTATCAGCTACATGAAGCGTAGGGCAGTGTAGGTGCAGAAGGGCACCTGACTAAGTTAAAAGACCTGTACAAAGTCACATCTTTGAGCAAGTGTATGTTTCTCAAAGCATTGCCCCTAGAAAAAGGAATGTCAGGGACAGAACCTCTGTGAGAGAAAATTCCAGGCTGTTTGTGTCATATACACACTCTGTCTTTTCCAAAAAGAATTTCAGGATCAGCTGAAGTGGTTTGAGGAGGAGCGGTCTTCTGTTTCCCAACTGGTCGTGGAAAGTCTTTTAAAAGTACATGAGCAGAGACTGAGCTCTTGCACTGGTCATATTCAGCATCTCTTCAGCAGACAGCTGAAAGAGTGGGAGGATGTGAAGGTATGGATCAGGGACACACTGGGATTGCTTAGGATCATGGACACACTGGGATTGCTTAGGATCATGGACACACTGGGATTGCTTAGGATCATGGACACACTGGGATTGCTTAGGATCATGGACACACTGGGATTGCTTAGGATCATGGACACACTGGGATGCTTTCAGTGTAACCAATGCTGAGTGCATCAGACTGATAACATTTCATTTTTCTCTTTCTCCGTTTGCTTCATCACTCTCTGCTGAGCTGAGCACAGATGTAGTTTCTGTGTTTGCAGCTTGCTTAGTTCTCCTGGAAGCTTTGTGCTTTGTGGAACTCTGTCCCTTCTCTCCCAGCTTCCAGCACTGGGCTGCCTCTTTCTAATCTTCTCAGCTCTGCTTGTCCTCTCACACTTGGATTGTCAGCTCTGTGAGGGCTGTGACCCTGTGGTGTGGCCAGACAGCTCCATTCCTTTTTAAGAGCTATGATTTAGGGATAATGAAATACTATTATTTACCCTCCTTCATAAAAGAGGCATGTTTTGTCAACTAATATCAAAACTGAGAACAGAATCATAACAAGAAATCATGCAGAAAATGCTAAAGTGTCTTTTGTCTAAGTATTAAAAATCAGGTAAAAATTACAAATATAGAGATATAAAAAATACCATACATTACATGTGGTAGAAGAGATGATTTTTTTGTTGAAAATCAATCCCAAAGTGAGACCAGAGGCAAACAGAGAGGCAATTTGGTGCATACTGCACTGCAAAGCTCATACCCAGACAGCCAAAAAGCAGCTCCATTTTCCCTGTCTCTCTGAATACCTTTATAGAAAATGTTTGTGCTTTACTTCTTCCTTTTTATGACTCACATTACATTCTCTACTGAAGACATTTCTTTCTTACATATTTCCTTAAAGACTGTGCACTGGAGGAAATTACATTACTCCCTAGGACACCCAAATAACTCCCTTCAGCTGGAGGCTTTGTGCCAAGAGGAAATAAAAAGGCAAAAAGATCAAACTGATGGTGTTCACCTCAACACAAAGATGCTGCAGGTAATTGTAAAACCTGTATTTAATGTGAACTTCAACGTTGCATTTGGAAAGGAGGGTGTATTTTGGATATGTTTTCCTCCCCATCCAGAGGAAACTTGAAATTTTTTTCAGTTTTAGGCAATCCTGTTCATATATTGCTAAACTTTTAAGTGATGTACTGTCAGCCTTAGAGCAATGTAGGCATAAATATACCTGCACATACCCAGATTAGGTGGATTGTGGAACTCACTGTATTTGTATAATTCACAGAACCTACTGGCTGTGAGCTTAATGGTGGGTGGGAGTATTGGCTGTGCTGGTGACATCCTCTGGATAGTTCTCTTACTTCCAGACAACAGATGCCTGGAACAGTTTCTTCTCTGTGCATTTCATTGGTGCAAATAATTGACACTTTCCTACACAAGATGAAGAACTGAAATAAGCTGAATTTACAGGAGAGATTCAGGAATCAAAATACTTTTCCCCCTCTGCCCCACAGGTTTAGTGAAGGTTGGTTCCCCAGCATTAAAGCCCTTTGTTTACTTCTCTCAGGCCACTTACTCCAAATTCCATCCTGTCTGCAGAGTCCATGTATTTTTAATTCCAAAGTATCCTCTCCTACTCCTAGCTCTGCATAGACACAGAAACACAAATACCCTGTTATAGAATAATGCCTGGGCTAAGCACTTCCACCCCAAAGTGCCTGAATTCCAAATGATCTTCTATTTGGCTGGAAGCTGCTTTTATCATGTTTAACCCAAATATGCAACTACTAGGTACCTATACACAAAACTCTACAGTTTTTTGAACTTTAGATAATCAGGCAATGTTAAGAGTACTGCAGAGACCCTTTTATGTGCAATTTGGAGCCTTATGCCTGTTCCCTGCAGCTGCTGCAGAGTGCCAGGTTTAATACTTGTGTAGTCTTTCAGAGCCAAATTAAAAGGAGAGGAGATCAGATTATCAAAAGAATTGTTCTCACTTGTCTCCAATGTTGCAACAGGAGTGTGCTGCTGAGTGTGCTCAGAGCTTTTTTTCTGCACTGGCTGCCCTGGCTGAAAAGCTCCTCTTGGAACTGGATGAAACCATCACTGCTGATGATGTAAAAGTAGCAGGTGAGAAAAGCAGAGATTGCTTGTTCAGATCTCCTCTCCCTTGTCAAAGATTGCAGCAGTCTGTCTCTAGGAAGAGGAGGCTTTGATATGCTGTAGTATTTTAAATTTAAAGATTTAAGTATTTTAAATTAAAAGATAATAAACCACGCAAGGCAATTTCTTGAGCGGGAAGAGCATTGACCTGCACAATTACTCCAAACCAATTGTATTCCTGCCATTGTTTGGTTTGTGCTGAGCATATCTTCTGTTACCTCCCAGAACCTGAAATGCCCACAGAGGAGATGTCAACTTCAGTGCATCATGAACAAGCTGCAGTTCCTGTGGGAGCCCCCAAAGTTCCACAGTTACTCAAACGAGGAAGCAGGTAGTGTTTGGAGATACTGAACACTGGTCTAACTCCTCTGAAGTGGTAACTAAGAACTCATAACTGTCCTTGTAGTTTTTTGCTGCACTTGTTGAAACTGCTGCTCACCATTAGTAATGTAATTGAACTAGCAGTGGGGTAGTTTGAGTGGGTAATGATTTTAAAGCAAGAATTGTAATGGACCCAAATAAAAGTGAATTACATATAGTATTGGAAAACAATACCATGTCCCTGCTATTGCTATGCCACTTGCCTGCCACTAGTTATCAATTAATTTCATTTAGATCTATGAATAGTCTGAATTTTGTCATTCAGAATAAATGAATTCTATTCTGTGGAGAGATCCTGATGCTTTAAAAGAAAAGGTGGTTGTACTAAACAAAGATGTTTTTAGGCTAAACCATTTGTGGAAAAAGAAGTAACATTGATCTTTGGCACTTTAGTACAAATAAGGTGAAATAGTATGATCTGTTCTCTTTTCTAACTTTTTCCCTCCTGTGTTTTTTTGGTTGGTCTGGTTTTTTATAGGAGTTGGCCAGGAATACCTGAGACTACTCTTCCTGACTCTCCAGACTATACCCTTTGCAGAGGAACTGCATCAGTTTCAACAGCTAAGACTACCCTGGGCCATCTGGCAGTGGTGGATGCAAGACAAGCTGCATATCAGGTGTGTCTGTGGGGAAGGGCTCTTGAGTGGGCCTCTGCTGTGGTGTCCACACTGCCACAGGTTGATTTTTTATGAAGATAATTTTAGAATCTTAGCTGTGTGTGTAAGTTTTTAACATACACAGTGTTTGCAGATCTTAGGGCCCGTGTGTAGAAATCCTGTCTCGTGTCCCTTTCTTTGTGGTGCTGCCAGAAGCACACAGGGTTGGTTTCTTCAGGAGTCTTCTCATTCAGAGATGGGATAGAGGGGAATTGTTTCAGCAGAGAAGCAGGGATGGTGTCAGAAACAGGACACTGCTTTTTCACAGCATGACAGTTCCAAAAGCAGCTGTGCCCCAGTGCCATTCCAGTCCTGCTTGTTTTCACTCACCTTTCTTTCTGGAGCCTATAACACCAGCCTTGGATCACAAAAGCTGATTTCCCCATACAGGATGAAGAGCTGTAAAGTACTTCATACCTATCTTACATCCATAGCTATCACAGATAACTGTTTCCACCATAAGAATGATCACTCTCTTCACTGAGTCTGTTAAAAGGATGCAGACAACTCTGAGCCTCTGACTAGCACAGACAATGGTTTTCAAAACAGCAGTGCTCAGCAGTTAGGAGAACATTTTTATGTTAAATCACTTGGAGATGCTTTTATGCATCTGACATGGAGGTAACTGTACTCCCCAGTTACTAATTGTTTAGTAATTGAACTAAATTAACTTTTTAAAAATAACTGGTTTTAATAGGGGAATGTAAAATATACTGTCAATGATGGCAAGCTGCCATCAAAACTATCAATTTGCATGTCTGTTTTATATATCTGGTTCTGGTGCCCAAGAACCTGATTACAGCACAGATTTGAAGGGAATGTTGTTGTTTGGATCCGAATGGTTTAATACAAATGGTTGGATAAAAGGATTGGATGTAGAATGCACACACACCGTGGGAGTATTTTCCTGTGTGTTGCATTAAAAATACAGTACTTTATTATGGAGCACAGACTCTTTAAGAATATTAAAGTGCCTCGAGATTTTTATGGTAGTGTGCATGTCTCTGTTTAGAGGAAATAACTTTTTATCAGTTTTGTAAGAGTTCAGTTCATACTTTAGAGTTAAGAGGCTCCAGCAAGAGCCCAAGTGCATCCCGTGTTGGAGGTGCACACTTGGGTGTTGAGACAAGGCAACACCCTCCTCTTAGGAAGTGAGATGAAGATCTTGCATTTTAGCAAGATCTTTAGCAAATTTAAACATTGCTGATAATTTAATTTCAGAAGTCTTTAAAAGAAACACAGCTAATAATTAATTATTCATATAGTTCTATTGTCAAAGGCAAAAAATAAGTGGCCTCTATGCAGTCTTCTGACACAGTGGATCAGGACCTGGATTTAGGCAAATAAAATTATATTTGGTCACTGCTCATTTTGTCCTTAATTGTTGGGTTTTTTATACAGAAATACAAAAGTAAAGTTGAACAGCTGTTTGCCCAGATCAAGGAAGAAAGTGCAGCTCAGCTGCTGGCAATGCAGCGTTGGAGTGACTGGTGGGAAGAATCTGTCCGCAAGATAAAGCGACTCTACCTCTGAAATCAGATTTTGCTGAGCTTTGTTGGTGTAAATTGACAAATTTGTATGAATGTCACTGATATTTCTCCTACCTTACTAATCTGCTGCATTAAAAGAAGCTACTTTTTGCCTTTTGGTTTGTTTTGCCATGTTAGCACTCTTGTTTCCTCATATGTAGTATTAAGACTATTACTATGCTCATCTTTACAATTTACATAACCACCTGGTTATGGATGGTTTTGCTGACAATATCATCTGTTACAGTTCACATGTGTTTGTGCACATGAACCCTCTGTGCAAGGGCACTTAATGTATATTTATTAGCAGAGTTTACAGGATTTTGTTGCAGTTTTGTCCCTGTCAGCTGTTTTGGTCTGAAAATTCTCCAAGGCATGAATGGGAACGATCCCTAACTAAGGGGCATCGAGGCCCCTGTGCCCGAGCACCTCTGCACAGACCCTGATTGGAGATGGCCAGCCTGAAAAAGATACACATTTTATGTTGTCTTGGTTCAACAAGCTTTGGCATGTGGGGTGTGTGAGGTCTTTCCCAGCTTTGAGTTCTGTGGGGTCTGGGAAGGCTGCAGGGTCTGTGAGTTCTGTGGGGTCTGGGAAGGCTGCAGGGTCTGTGAGGGCTGTGGGGTCTGGGAAGGCTGCAGGGTCTGTGAGTTCTATGGGGTCTGGAAGGGGAGTAGGGTCTGTGAGTTCTGTGGGGTCTGGGAGGGCTGCAGGGTCTGTGACTTCTGTGGGGTCTGGGAAGGCTGCAGGGTCTGTGAGTTCTGTGGGGTCTGGAAGGGCAGTAGGGTCTGTGAGGGCTGACACAGTGCTGGAGGCTTTGAAGGCTCTCGAATCTTGGTGGGCTGTGGTGTTTGTCAGGTCCTTCAGGGCTGTGAGGGCTATGGGAGCGTTATAGGTGCCCGGGGATAATTCACGTTTTTAGATTATATTTTGTTATATTGAATATAAGTATAAAATTGTTATAAGCAGGGGTTTTGTCTGCTTCAGCGGACAGGCCCTGGCTTGTAAAGGTTGCTTTTTCAGAAAATGACAAAGATGTATCTGAGTGGAAGGAAGGACGCTAAGCACCGCCATTAAGGAAGGAGCCATCTCTTTTCTGGCGACAAGGACCGCTGATGGTTCTGTCATTGAAGGTTGACTGGAATCATGGAAGGAAGACACACCTCTATTCATCCACCAAAACCCCGAAATTAGTATTCATCTCTCCTCCAAAAAACCTATTCAGCGAGGAGGGGGACTGAGTAAAAAAACTGAAATTACTGTATGAAACGGCTGTTCAGCCTTAGGCGAAAGAAAGAATATATCAGGGAATTTGAAGCGGGCGGGAGTTAGTGAACAGAGTCACACTGAGACTGCCACAGGCGCTCACCCAGTGCCGATCCCGGGTCTATCGACATTGTCCTTTTGACTTCTGGTATGTTGAAAATTTTGTTCTATATTTTCTTAAATTAATAACAATTGTTTTATTAGTTTGAAAATTGGCTGAGCATTTATAACAGGAGTGTTGAAGTCTGCAAGGACTGGGTGGGCTATGGCTCCTGTGATGTTTGTGAGGTCCCTGAAGTCAGTGAAGGCTTTTCAGATCTCCAATTGAATTCCGTTCACTCGTGCTCCAGTATGACTTAAGGTGAAGTTGTCCAGGCTGCTGGTAGTTCTTTACATTCTCCACAGAGATCTCTGTATTTGTAAGGAAATCCCCAAAAATACGCACTGTTCTTTAGGAAAACCTTCTTGAGCTCTTTGTGAGCAGAAAAATTGTTTTGCTCTTGTGCTTGATGGTCTTTTCCTGCATTTCTGTAGTGCAGTCACATTTTTTGCAACATCAAATTGTTTCAAGACATTTTGGGATGCCTGGAATACCTGTGTGTGTTATAAAGGGTAGGTCACAAATCACTGTTGCCTAATTTTCTATTTGTGAAGTACCACGAACCAAGATTTTCTATAAAATAACTGCTTTGCCTCTGCCTCCAGCTCACTTTTTTGCAGCCAATTAATATTCCCAGCTGTGTGTAATATTTTATCACCTAATTGAATCACATCCTCTTTAGTTCAGATCTTAGTTCCAACTCGTCATGACTTGTTCAATTCCAATTAGATCTTCAAAATTATTACAGCGCTCACCTGCACTGGATATCCTCCACAAATACGATAAAAATATTCCCTATTCTATTCCCTCACCAAAGCAGTTCAGGACTCAGGATGTAAGCATCTGAAAGACTAAATTAACATGATAATACCTTTGAGTGCCATTTTCTAAATATTTCAACCAGGTTTTGTGTAGCCAATGCTACTTAGGAGAGCATTAGCTGATAGTCAGAAGCTTTGCTGCAGTCAAGATTCCATAATTTGGTTTCGAGATGTTATTGTTGATTGTTATAATCTTATCAGCCAAGCCTTACAAATAATTTGCTTAATAATTTCTTCCAGTAATTTGTCTGACACAAAATAAAGCTGATTTGCCTCTGATTCTCATCCTTTTCTGTTTTAGGATAGGCACTGCTTGCTTTTTGCTAGTCTCAGGAAATCTCTGTCTTTTCTGAGTTCTTGAAGGGAATTGCTAATAGCCTTCAGATTACTTAACCATTTTCCTAAATGTGTTGTCTAAAATTGCAGATCATTTTTGTCAGCATCATAAATAAATTGTTTCTTTCTGCAGTTTAGCTCGATCATTTGTTTGTATGTTTGTTTGTTGGTGGGTTGGGATGGTAGAATTAATTCTCTTCATAGGGGCTGGTGTGGGGCTGTGTTTTGGATTTGGACTATTCTCTTCCCCTGTAAATCACCTGGTTACAGCTGTTCTTTTCCTTTTTGCCATTATCCGAATAATTGTCACTCATTCTCTACCTCATGTCTCTTTTTTCCTGCCTAGGCTTCCTGAACAAACTCTCCATCTCCAATAACTAGTTACGATCATTTATTCCTAATTCTGGTTATGAATATAATGACTTTCCATTCCTCCTGTTTATTGCCCACATTCATACACCACTGTGCAGTGCCTGGGTGCAGTGCCAGGGATACTTTCTTCTTCTTATTTCTCTATTGTAATAGTCAGTAAAATAATTTTCCTCGTCTCTCTGAGTTCTCCTGCTTTCCCTATGCTTTGGTGGTTTATCTGAACCCGTGATGTGATCAAAGTAATCTGAAGGTAATTTAATTTATACCATTTATAGACAAATAGTAACAATTCTTAAATGAGGAGCTGGCCAGAGAGTCCTGCTTTTTTTTTTTTTTTTTCTCCTGTGAAATGCTCTCCTTTGCCTTCTTGCCTTGCCAGTTTTGAGACAGGTTTTTTAGGACAGTTCAGCTTAAAAAAGACCATGCAACAAACCAACCTCTCCACCCCAGTGACAAGAAAGCAGCCTAAAATCAATGCCCACATGGACACTCTGGCTGTCCCAGGGGCAACAGGACACAACTCACTGGCTTTTATGCTAAAGTTGTTTTATTGAAGGCTGTGATCCGACATTCCTTAAGATTTTGCTGAACCACATCTGAAATGGGGAGAACACGGACAAGCTGTATAGGTGCTGTGGTTAATTTAAATGTAATTTGTTTCACTCACAACCCAACAAGATAAGCTGTCATAATTTAAACATCTTTTATTTAAACATAAACAATGGCGATATGTAATTAAGCATAGATATTTACTTTTTAAATATTTGTTTAACCACACCAAACCACTGTCTATAACAAACACAATCTACCACTTGGCAAGACCAGGGTACAAAATCTGAAGGCAAACTTAACTTGTTTCTTCGAAAGAGCACTATGATTTATAGGTGCTTCCACTGGCCTTCAGTTGTGGGCAAGGATTTTGACACATTTCAGTGCCTGCCGGATGCTTTTTGACAGGAGGGAGAGAAGCACAGATCAGAATTAGCGTGGGCAGCAGCAGAAGGGAGGGTTCTGCCCCTGTGCTGAGGCAGAGCCCTCCTGCCTCCAGCTCCGGGCTGGCAGCAGGGGAAGGACACACGGACCTGTTCGGGGCAATTCCACAGGAGGCACCAGGGTTATCAGAGGAATGGGGCACTTCTGCTGTGAGGAAAGGCTGAGAGAGTGGGGATTTAAACCCTGGAAAAGAGGCCACCTAATCGTGGCCTTTCAGTACCTGGAGGGAATTTACAGCGGTAATTTACAAGAGCATGTAGGATGCAGAAGAACTGCTGACCACTAGAGAGCAGGGTTAGATTAGGTATTAGGAATAAATTTCTCCCTGTGAGAGGGGGGAGGCCCTGCCACAGGGTGCCCAGAGAAGCTGTGGCTGCCCATCCCTGAAGTGTCCAAGGCCAGGCTGGACGGGGCTCGGAGGAACCCNCGGCAGCGCGGGGAGGACGGCCCGGCTGCACCGGTGAGCGATCGGGACCCTGCCCCGGGCCTGCCCGGCCGCAGCGGAGCGGGGGTCGTGAGGGCGAAGGCGGGGAGGTGGCCGCTCCCTCAGGAGCAGGGGCGCGGGAGGAGCGGGAGCCGCCGGCCCAGCCTGTCACGGGTGAGAGTGCCCGGTGACCCGAGGTGCCTCCTCCGCTGGCCGCGGGGGCGATGGTTCCGCTGGTTCGTGTTTGGTGTTTGTGTTTGGTGTTTGTGTTTGGTTTCTTGGTGTTTGGGCGTGTGC